>JARQOC010000003.1:426359065-426372486 GCA_033576535.1 Allobates femoralis
AACCTCTTGAAATTTGTGATTCAGCCAAAACCCCTGGCGGAACATTCCCTATAGTGAGGCAGAGGGAGTCACTTTGGATTCAGTCTGTCCTATTATCAAGCATTGTTCGTCTTTTCAGTTGTTCATATAAGTGCAGCCAGACATGGTTTTGTGCACTTCTTAAAAGGACAATGCTAAACAGAGGCAAGACTGAGTTCAGAGTACTATATTTTTCTAGGCTATGAGACACATAGGACCACCCAGAAAAATAGGTACAGGTAAAAAAATTTGGAGCAAAAAATGTTATGTTGCACTTTGATGGGGGAAAATCTGCTGCTGACACTGTTATGGGGGTAATGTCCCCAAATTCTGTAGGAATGTCCCAATCCTGGGTCCTTTCCAGGTATATATGTTCCCCATCCTGATTTATGGCATCCATTTTGATATATATATATCCTCCATCCTGGTATGTATGTGCTCCATCCTTGTGTGGTGTATATGACCCATATCCTTGTATATGGACCCCATGCTTTCATATGGCCTCCATGTAGGTATATGATTCCCCCCCCCCCCCATTTTGGCATATGACCCATATTCAGGTATATGTGCTTAATCCTGGTATATGTGTCGCTGTGCCAAATCCAGGTATATGTCCCTCAACCTGGTGTACGGCCCACATCACAGAGCACACTTAAAAAACAAAAATAAGACAATTATACTCACAGTCAATCAACCCCCCACAGCACCACAACGTCCTCTTGTGTTCGCATGCCGACAGGTGATCAGCATGTGAACATGCAGCAATGACATCACTGTCATGATCCGCACTCCATACACTGTCAGCTGCCAGCAAAAGAAGACATAAGAGAATTTTGCGATGCAGCAGGGGTGGAACAATGGACCGCCGGGATATTCACTGCTTCGTTGCCCATTATGATGCATGAGAAGTAGTGAATATCCACACATGCAATTGCCCAGGGCTGCTGCAGCAATGGGTGATCACATGTGCCCTCTGTTTAAGAGAATTTAATATTACCTTCCCCCCCATCCATCATCACCGGTTTTAGTGCTTTAGAAGTAATGGGCAGGGGATTCAGTGAATATTAAATTACCTTAAACAGTGGGCACACGTGGTCACCTGCAGGTGCCCCTGCAGACTGCAACAGTCTGCAGTACCCCACTCCCACCCCTGGGGACCCAGTACGCGCCCTGTGCCGCCCCACCACAGCCACACTGTACATCCGGAATCCAGACTGTAAGAGTACCTTTACACGTCGCAACATTGCATGCAATTTCACTTGCAACTTACTGGTTGCAGTGAAATCTTGGACACATTGTTCCATTTGTACACAGCAACAAAATAGAACAATGTGTCCATGATTTCACTGCAACCAGCAAATTGCAAGTGAAAGTGCATGCAATATTGCGACGTGTAGCGGTACCCTAAGACACATACCCCACTTTAAGTGTGTCATATAGTCAGAAAAATATGGTAACTATGCTGCCTCATTACAGTGAATAGAGACCAAAACATCAACATATATTTTTTCATTGACATAACTGTGCCAAGAACTGCACTGGAGGTATGCAGGGATACGGGCCTATCGCTACAAATTACTAACTAACAACAACCCAATTAAATGACATTGCAGCCCAAATGAATGAAAAGTGGTATTTTATTAAATCAGGGGATCACAGAGGAGAGGTGTAGGGGCACAAGATATCCAAATATAACAGGACACAGTTAATCAAAACAATAGGTTGTTAGCGTTACAGTTGAAAGTATGACATATACTTACTAAAAGATTATAAATGTCTAGTTGCAAATGCAAACCAGTTAGCAGTATTAATTGCATAATAAGATAGAAAAAGTGCTTTAGTGGAAATACACCCATAATCATATAGATAGATTAATAGGGTGGAACCATTACAGTATACCATTTAAATATAATATATCCTGAGTATGGGAAGTGTAGCTGTAAATAGTATTTGATTTCAAAAAGCCACATACAAAGCAATGCTCAGAATCAAAACCAATAGTATGGATCTATAACCTGATACACAACCTGTACAGCTGTGTACTACAGTAGACAAACAAGATTAGTAAAGTGCTATAGTGCCTACAATAGTGGAAATATTCCTATAGGTTCACACATGGATCCATAGGGTAGGATTCCAATATACCATTTAATTATAATGTATCCAAAATATAGGCAGCACAGCTATTAAAATCGTACTTTGATTTCAAACCATACATAGATCAATCCACAAATCAGAGTCAATATGGGTATACAGAGAGCTACATCTGTATAGATATATACCACAATACAGAGGAAGTATAAATAAATGGTACAAAGAACCAACAAGGGTCACTACACCTATAGCCAATTACATATACAATTGCAATACCACGATGTCTAATACAGCAGAGACTTTAGTAGATGGATTAACCACGACCGGCGTCTACAACCATCTATAAGACTAACCTTATGTTCTAGCACAAGTCCAAATTATGGACACATAGAGGCAGAAATAAAATATCCACCGCTGTCATAATATATCAACACTACCTTAACTAAGATCAAGTAAGAAGGAGAACAATAATCCAGGTATGTTGGACGGCAAAAGACAGCCTAAGATGGTACAGTGAATAAGATACTTGGGGGTGTCATGTGAATGACCTCATTTAGTGATTTAGATGGAAACCCCAATATAAGGGCTTAGCATAGAGAACAGGATAAATGTGATACAAAATTTCATGAAAAATTATTCCAATAAAAGCTTCAACTCAGTGCAAAAAAAAGGCTGCACTTAGATGCACCATTTATCAACGGAATATTGGGATTTTTGTTAGGCTGCTTTCACATTACGATTTAGTGCCTGTCCATGGGATCCGAGTTTGAAGGAGGATCCCACGGACAGGCACGGATCCCTGCAATCGGATGGCAAATAGCCATCTGATCCGATTTTATGCAGGATCCGTGTGGATCCTGTGGTCCCCTGTCTCTCCCTGCTCCTGCCTCCTCCATCTTCTTCCCCCCCGCTATTCTATTCTGTCCCCCCGCTCCTCTATCCTGATCTAATCCCTATCCTGTCCCCTGTTCTCTTCCCTGTGTGTTAAAAAAAAAAACCAAACACTCCTCCTGAAGGTTCCATCACCTTTTCACCGACTCCAAGGATGCGACACCATCGGGGCAGAAGGACCTGTGATTATGTCAGCTGACTGGCTCTCTGACATCATCACAGGTCCTCCTGCCCCAATGGTGTCGCACCCTGGGAGCCGGTGACAAGGTGATGTATACTCCGGGAGGAGTGTGTTTTTTTTTTTTGTTTTTTTTTAAAAGCACACATGGAAGAGAACAGGGGACAGGATAGGGATTAGATCAGGATAGAGGAGCCGGGAGGGGAAGAAAGATACAGGGAGAGACGGGGAGAGGCAGGGAACACGAAGACTACATCGGATCTGAGGTGAACTCTGATTCAGTGTCCATAGGCTCACATTTTGTGAGCACTCGGATCAGCACTGATCCAATGCTGTCCGATTTGAGTCACGGACACAAAATCACAGCAGGCTGTGATTTTGTGCCCGTGATTAGATAGGATCGGATGATACCAAAATCGGATGCCAACAGTGGCACATCCGATCCGATTCCCATAGGGGGTACATGGGATCCGATTTCGGATCCAAGTGTATCCATTTTGAAACAGATACAATCGGATGACTGAACATCGTAATGTGAAAACAGCCTTAACCACTGGCCCTAGAAAAACATTTGTGCCCCCCTTTGCCCCCCCCCCACCCAAAAAAAAAAATCATCATTCTACACTCTCAAATCCAAATGCCCCTTTCCCTTCTGAGCCCCACAATGAGCTTAAACTACATTTGGTACCAACATGTTTGGCGTTACTGTAGTAAGGAAGCCCGCTTTACTTTTGGTGGGCGCATCTCCAGGAGCACGAGCTGGGCGCACAATATAGGCACTACAATGTAATGAGTACTTTCATGGCAGATTTACAATATTCACTCGGCAACATTTATTCTTGCTTGTTTCTGAAAAACACACTTGGAGTCAAAACTGTCACTACACCTATAGCTAAATTCCCAGAAGGGTGTCATTTTTTAAATAAGTCACTTAAGGGGAATTTTGCTTTTCTGGCACTTAGGGGCTCTATATATGGAGTCCACAAAGTATTCTAGAAAAGTTCTCCAAGAATCAAATAATGCGTGGCTAAGCAGTACTGCTTAGCAACATATGGACTATTGCCAAATTCCTTACAAAATTGTGTGACAAATGTTGATGCCGTTTTTTACCCTTTTCACTTGTGAAAATTTTAAATCTGAGGCTGAGACAACATTTTTGTGGTTAAAATTGTAATTATTTTTTCTTCACCGCCCAGTGGTAAAACATTCTGTGACAATATGATCACTGCACCTCTAAATGAATTCAAGTGAGATGTGTAGTTTGCAAAACTGGGTCACTTAAGGAAATAATCTGCTGTTCTGGCACATCATGGGATCTTGACAATGTGACACTGAATCTGCAAACCATGACATCAAAATTTGAACAATAATATGGCACCATTTCATTTCTGACCTTTGTACTTTGCCTCAAGAGTACCGTATATACTCGCGTATAAGCCGAGTTTTTCAGCCCAAAAATTGGGCTGAAAAGTACCCCCCTCGGCTTATACGCGAGTCAGTGCGGGGGCTGCTGTATACAGCGGTATACAGCAGCCCCCGCATCCCCAGTAATGCAGGGCCCCCCCCTCATGCTCCGGTCACCTGTAAAGCAAGTTATACTTATCAGTGCCCGCTGCCGTCCGCGCCCGCCGCTGCCGACATGCGATCCTCCATCTTCATTCATCTTCTTCCTGCTTCTGTGCGCGTCGCAGGCAATGACGTCATTACCGGCGACGCGCACAGGAAACAGGAAGAAGATGCATGAAGACGGAGGATCGGGATGTCGGCAGATGCGAGCGCGGACGGCAGCGGGCACTGATAAGTATAATTTGCTTTACAGGAGACCGGAGCATGAGGGGGGGGCCCTGCATTACTGGGGCTGCCTGTATACTACCACTAGGGCTGCTGTATATAGGGGCCCTGCATTACTGGGGCTGCAATACCACTGGGGCTGCTGTATATAGGGGCCCTGCATTACTGGGGCTGCAATACCACTGGGGCTGCTGTATATAGGGGCTGCTGTATACACCACTGGGGCTGCAATACCACTGGGGCTGCTGTATATAGGGGCTGCAATACCACTGGGGCTGCAATACCACTGGGGCTGCTGTATATAGGGGCTGCAGTACCACTGGGGCTGCAATACCACTGGGGCTGCTGTATATAGGGGCTGCTGTATACACCACTGGGGCTGCAATACCACTGGGGCTGCTGTATATAGGGGCTGCAATACCACTGGGGCTGCAATACCACTGGGGCTGCTGTATATAGGGGCTGCAGTACCACTGGGGCTGCAATACCACTGGGGCTGCTGTATATAGGGGCTGCAATACCACTGGGGCTGCAATACCACTGGGGCTGCTGTATATAGGGGCTGCAATACCACTGGGGCTGCAATACCACTGGAGTTGCTGTATATAGGGGCCCTGCATTACTGGGGCTGCAATACCACTGGGGCTGCTGTATATAGGGGCTGCAATACCACTGGGGCTGCTGTATATAGGGGCTGCAATACCACTGGGACTGCAATACCACTGGGGCTGCTGTATATAGGGGCTGCTGTATACACCACTGGGGCTGCAATACCACTGGGGCTGCTGTATATAGGGGCTGCAATACCACTGGGGCTGCTGTATATAGGGGCTGCAATACCACTGGGGCTGCAATACCACTGGGGCTGCTGTATATTGGGGCTGCTGTATACACCTCTGGGGCTGCATATACCTCTGGGGCTGCATATACCTCTGGGGCTGCTGTATACTACCACTGGGGCTGCTGCTGTATACTACCACTGGGGAGGCTGCTGTATACTACCACTGGGGAGGCTGCTGTATACCTCACTGCTGGGGGTTGTATACCTGTGCTGGAGTCCACCCTCGGCTTATACGCGAGTCAATAGATTTTCCCAGGTTTTGGGGGCAAAAGTAGGGGGGTCGGCTTATACACGGGTCGGCTTATACACGAGTATATACGGTACTTCTCAATTGCATAAAGGGTGCGGCTATACTCACTTCCCCCACCACCACTCTGTGCGGCATGCTGAGGCCGGAATGC
This sequence comes from Allobates femoralis, assembly GCA_033576535.1. Taxonomy (NCBI): domain Eukaryota; kingdom Metazoa; phylum Chordata; class Amphibia; order Anura; family Aromobatidae; genus Allobates; species Allobates femoralis. The sequence goes on from JARQOC010000003.1 coordinate 426,365,280, forward strand.
ACAGCCAACACTAGTGTGGTTGGCTGCCAATTTTTTTTTCTTTCCTGTAACGTCTGGTAGTAGTAGGTGGAATACTCCACTATACTGCTGATGTCACTGGAGCACAGCACGCTAGGAGTGCTGTGGTGTTGCAGGGTGCGCCAAGAAAGTTGCTATCTCCCCAACTTTTTTTGCATCGGGGACTGGCTTCATGCAAGACCATTTTTCCGGGGCGGGGCTTTGAACTTATGGGGCGGTGCTATGAAGAAGGTGTGGGGTTTAGTACCCTGTTTCCCGAAAGATGCGTTACATCTTATTTTCAGGGGATGTCTTATTTTTTCATCCCCCCAATATGATATCCCCATCATCCCCTTGCAGCCGGCAATATCCCCATCATCCCCTTGCAGCCCGCAATATCCCCATCAACCCCATGCAGCCCACAATATTCCCTAACAGCCTTCATATAGTATAATGCAGCGGCACAGCCCTCCATATAATATAATGCAGCTTCACAGCCCTCCATATAGTATAATGCAGTGTCACAGCCCTCAATATAATATAATGCAGCTTCACAGCCCTCCATAAAGTATAATGCAACCACATATCCATCCATATAATATAATGCAGCTTCATATCCCTCCATATAATATCATGCAGCGTCACAGCTCTTCATAGTTTAATGCAGCGCCATATCCCTCCATATAGCATAAATTCTACCCACACACACACACTGCCCCTGTATAACCCCCTCCACACACACACACACACACACACACACACACACACACATTGCCCCTTGTATAATCCTCACACAGACATACTGCCCCCTGTACAATCCCCCCCCCCCACACACACACTAACCCTGAATACTCCCCACACACAGACGTTGCCCTTGCAGAACCCCTCACACACACATTGACCCCTAAATACCCCCCACACACAGTCATTGCCCCTTGTATAACTCCCACACACACACACACACTGACCCCTGAATATTCCCCCACACAGTCATTGCCCACACACCACACACAGAGAGGCTCTTCAGTTGAGGCTCACCTCTCCTGCTGGCTGTACAACTAAACAGCTGAGGCAGAGATGTGGCCGGAGTTTTTCATATCTCGCGCTATTTCCAAGCGCATCACGTGACGCCAAAGCCCGCATCACGTGATGCGCTTGGAAATAGCGCGATATCTGAAACTCTGGCCACGTCTCTGCCTCAGCTGTTTAGTTGTACGATCGAAGCAGTCGGCCAATAACAGCGCAGCAGTAGCGGGCCAATCAGGTCATGGCTGCTGCACTGATTGGCCAACAGCTCCGCTTGTACATTTACACATACAGCTGAGGCAGAGACCTCATCTCAGCGACGTAGTGCTGGAGGTGAGGGTGCAGTGGGCGGGGACGTTACAGGGGGACGGGGAGGCCGGCAGCACGCCGCGGACCGGCGCAAAGACCCCCACGGCCCGGTCCGCGGATCGGTGGTTGGGGACCCCTGCTCTATATGAACATCGCCAAGCGGTGCGCTCAGGTAAATTGCGCGTCCTGGTTAGATCTCGCAGGGGAAGATGGCAGAATCTGGAAGGACTGGAGGAGGCAGACCGGATATAGAACTCTGTGAGTCCCACATACAGTGCCTACAAGTAGTATTCAACCCCCTGCAGATTTAGGGGGTTTGATAAGATGCAAATAAGTTAGAGCCTTCAAACTGCAAACGAGAGTAGGATTTATTAACAAGCATAAATCTCACAAACCAAAAAGTTATGTTGCTCAGTTGAATTTTAATAAATTTTAAACATAAAAGTGTGGGTCAATTATTATTCAACCCCTAGGTTTAATATTTTGTGGAATAACCCTTGTTTGCAATTACAGCTAATAATCGTCTTTTATAAGACCTGATCAGGCCGGCACATGTCTCTGGAGTTATCTTGGCCCACTCCTCCATGCAGATCTTCTCTAAGTTATCTAGGTTCTTTGGGTGTCTCATGTGGACTTTAATCTTGAGCTCCTTCCACAAGTTTTCAATTGGGTCAAGGTCAGGAGACTGACTAGGCCACTCCATCACCTTGATTTTTTTCCCTCTTGAACCAGGCCTTGGTTTTCTTGGCTGTGTGCTTTGGGTCGTTGTCTTGTTGGAAGATAAAATTACGACCCATCTTAAGATCCTTGATGGAGGAGCGGAGGTTCTTGGCCAAAATCTCCAGGTAGGCTGTGCTATCCATCTTCCCGTGGATGCGGACCAGATGGCCAGGCCCCTTGGCTGAGAAACAGCCCCACATCATGATGCTGCCACCACCATGCTTGACTGTAGGGATGGTATTCTTGGGGTCGTATGCAGTGCCATCCAGTCTCCAAACGTCACGTGTGTGGTTGGCACCAAAGATCTCGATCTTGGTCTCATCAGACCATAGAACCTTGAACCAGTCTGTCTCAGAGTCCTCCAAGTGATCATGAGCAAACTGTAGACGAGCCTTGACATGACGCTTTGAAAGTAAAGGTACCTTACGGGCTCGTCTTGAACGGAGACCATTGCGGTGGAGTACGTTACTTATGGTATTGACTGAAACCATTGTCCCCACTGCCATGAGATCTTCCCGGAGCTCCTTCCTTGTTGTCCTTGGGTTAGCCTTGACTCTTCGGACAAGCCTGGCCTTTGCACGGGAGGAAACTTTCAAAGGCTGTCCAGGCCGTGGAAGGCTAACAGTAGTTCCATAAGCCTTCCACTTCCGGATGATGCTCCCAACAGTGGAGACAGGTAGGCCCAACTCCTTGGAAAGGGTTTTGTACCCCTTGCCAGCCTTGTGACCCTCCACGATCTTGTCTCTGATGGCCTTGGAATGCTCCTTTGTCTTTCCAATGTTGACCATGTATGAGTGCTGTTCACAAGTTTGGGGAGGGTCTTAAATAGTCAGAAAAGGCTGGCAAAAGAGATAATTAATCCACACATGTGAAGCTCATTGTTATTTGTGCCTGAACTACTTCTTAATACTTTAGGGGGACCAAACAGAATTCTGGTTGTTTGAGGGGTTGAATAATAAATGACCCTCTGAATTAACTTTTAATGCTTTTAAAAAAAAAAAAAATTTTAAAAATCTTTTTGGCTGCAGTGCATTTCCCACTTCCAGGCTGATCTACAGTCCAAATGTCACAATGCCAAGTTAATTCCGCATGTGTCAACCAGCTAAATCTGCAGGGGGTTGAATACTACTTGTAGGCACTGTAAATGGGGAGACAGGCCACAGTTAAAGTGCATGTGTTCCAGGTCAAGCTCTCCTCCCTGAGTACCATAGAGGATCAGAAGCGGTTCATTCCGGCTCATTCACAGGGTGGACATAGTATAGGGGGCAGCCGTTTAAGTGGCAGCCAACCCAGTCAAAGGAGCAGAGTGTTTCATGACCCCTCTCTGTCCTGAGAGGATGCTTTTTGTATCCCAGAACAGCCTCCTAATCCAGTACCCTTAAAGTGACAATGGGTCATGAGTGATCTTTGTGAATGTCACCGTTTTAATAGGCTACCTCCTTCTTGTTGTTTAAATCACTAGGAGATGCCTAAAAATAGCTACTGCTAAGAAGAGCTACAGGGAGTGTGTGCTATGTAAAACCCCACTTGCAGTGGACTGCACCCACAAAACAATTGGTGAAGTGTCCTCAGGCTTTGCCTCAAACTTTAGACCCATTATCAGGGCTGAGGTGGAAGGTACCTTAAAACCCTACTGAAAAAAGGGAAGAAGAAACCTAGGGGAGTATCCACTGATTGTGACATTTCTTGTTTATCAGAAGGACAATATCACAGTGAATCTTCATCCTCATCCACCTTGGACAGTGACATGGAGCTCAGACTGTTTTCTGGTGGAGCATACAGATAGCCAAGTTAAAACCGTTAGGTCAACAATGGGCTTGAAAGAGAAGATGGCCAAGATCCCTCGATGACGTGATGTTCGGAGGGTTGGAGCAGAGAAAGAAACTCACCTTTACGGTTAATAGTAAGATCCAGACCCTTAATGAGTGGAAAAAAAAGAGAAAAACAACACCTTACCCTCATCTTCCAAAAGGAGATATCCTTTTGAGGAAAAGGACTCAGGAATATGGGATAAGGTTGCTAGGATTGATGGGATTGTATCAAAATCCTCAGAGGTTAGCCTTAGCCTTTGCAGACTCTGGAGTGCTTAGAGACCTGTTAGATAAAAAAGCGGATGGATATCTGAGGCATCTGGAAGCAGCAGCAGGGGTCTGAAGCCGACAATTCCAGGACCTGTACCATCCATTGTCTTATGATTTGGAAGCAACAAGTGGAGGAAAAGCCCTAAGATAAAACCCATGGGAAAAGATTTTGGCCAACCTGCTTTTGTTACAGGGAGCTGCAGCATATCTGTTAGACACATCTGCAAACTCGGTGAGGTTAGCGGTTAGATCTTCTGGGTTGTCGAATGCCGCAAGAAGAGCTTTATGACTCAAAGGCTGCTTGGGAGAAGTTCAGTCTAAGAATAAACAATGCTGTATACCGTGTAATTGCCAATTTTGTTAGGGAAGAAATTGGACAACGTCTTAGAGAAGGCCGGTGACAAAAAGAGCTTTCTTGGGTTCACATGTGATACGAGGAAGACTTCCTTTCGGAGGAAAAAATGTAATTGAGAACGTCCTCCAGTGGAGGGAAGGAAGTGGGGGTTTAAAAGTAGGAAAGAGTCCGGATTTATGTTTGGAGAGCCCTCTTCAGCACCCAATAAATCCCCTCAATGACGCCAGGCTACAAGTAGAGGGAAGGCTTTCACTTTTGTAGGCCTGGGAGAACATCTCCTCCAGCAGGTGGATTCTGGACACATTAAGGAGTGGTCTAAAAAAATAGAATTTTATCATCAAACCCTCGTAGTGACCCCCCCAGGAATTCATCAAAAGAACAACTAGCCCTAGAGACCGAGATCTTGGGCCTAACAGAGATACAGGTTCTGTACGAGGCCTCGGAGGAATAAAATGAAGGGGGTATTGTATCTCAAACCCCCCCCCCCCCCCCCTTTTTTTTTTTTTTAATTTATTTATAAGAAACATATGGTTCATTCAGGACCATCATCAAAAACGTACCTTCAAGATGGCATTGATAGGCATAGCCATAAAACTGCTCTATCTCAATTGCTTCATGGTGGTCGTCGATTTAAAGAATGCTTATTACCACATTCCGATTCATCCTGGCCTTCAGAGGTACCTGAGAGTAGCCCTGTATGCACAAGGAGAAATTAAGCTTTACCAATTCAGTACCCTTCCATTCGGGTTGTTGGTGGCTCCGAGGATTTTTGCCAAGATAATGGCTGAAATGATAGCCTACGTTTGCATCGAGAACACTGTTATCATTTTTAACTTAGATGACTTCCACATAGTTGGAACATCAAAAGACCACTCCACAACACAACTGAGAGATGTGAGGGTCGTCGTAAACAATCTCAGCTAGATGGTGAACACTCAGAAGTCAAGACTAAAACCAGTAAGAGTGCAGTCATTTCTAGGTCGTCTTGTTCTCAATTCTAAACTTCAGGCTTATTATGTTGGTTCCCTGAGGAAGGAGCGGGGAAAAGCGTAGGAATAAACCATCACTACCAGGCAATTGTGATTATTTCTGCGCATGTGCAGCGCAAATGTACGAAACACTGTCCATTGAGTTCGACCTTCAGGCTAGTCTCTTATCCAAGGACAAAGTAGTAAAACATGCATCTTCAGTGTTAGATTTTCAAAAATGACCCTAAGGAAGGCAATGTCCCTGTTAGAAACTCTTGATATCCTGCAACCCAGCGGTGAAATTGGAAAAAGGCAGCTTCAGTGGGATTTTTTTGTCTGCACAGAGGTTGCTAAAAGGACTTTTAGAAGGTAAAGTGGAACTTTTGTTTAGGAATCATAAACTCTCACTTATGGTGGACAGACAGAAAATCCAAACCAAAAAATCGCGTCATTTCCGGCTTCGGGTGACGTATGTACACCCGCGCCGCTCTGTTATGCCTCCAGCACGCATGCGCAGTGCGGGTCTTGAAGCTAACAGCTGCGCGGGTGTACATACGTCACCCGAAGCCGGAAATGACGCTGTTCGCGTCATACAGCCGCACACTGCAGCGCCCGGCCGGCTGAGGAGAGCGGGGAGGCGCGCATTTGAATGAGAGTTAAAGATCACGCCTATTGAGGCGTGATATTAGGAAGAGGGACAACCTGCCTGGGTGACTATGCATACAGTAGTCATTAATTAACATCACTAATGAGTGAGTTTATTAACGTTTATCTTAATTTTCAATAGATGCATTTAGGAGCTAAAAGGAGTGTAGGATAAGTGTGAATATGCTCTAGGGACAGCTTTTAATAGCTTAGGAGGTGTTTTGGGGGTGACAGGATCCCTTTAAGGTTGTACAGTCACATTTAGTTTACCGTATATACTCGTGTATAAGCCGACCCGTGTATAAGCCGACCCCCCTACTTTTGCCCCCAAAACCTGGGAAAATCTATTGACTCGTGTATAAGCCGAGGGTGGACCCTAGCACAAGTATACAGCCCCCAGCAGTGTGGTATACACCAGTCCCAGAGGTAGATACAGCAGCCCCAGTGGTAGTATACACGCAGCCCCAGTAGTATATACAGCCCCAGTGGTAGTATAGACGCAGCCCTAGTAGTATATACAGCCCCAGTGGTAGTATATACAGCCCCAGTGGTAGTATACAGGGCCCCAGCAGTATATACAGCCCCAGTGGTTTATACAGCCCCAGTGGTAGTATACAGGGCCCCAGAGGTATATACAGCCCCAGTGGTAGTATATAGCAGCCCCAGTGGTAGTGTATACAGCCCCAGTAGTAGTGTATAGCAGCCCCAGCGGTAGTATACAGTATCCCCAGTAATCCAGGGCCCCCCCAGCCTGACTCCGGTCACCTGTAAAGGAAACTATACTTATCACAGTCCCGCTGTCCGCGCCCGCTCGCCGCTGCTGTCCGCGATCCTCCATCTTCATTCGACTTCTTCCTGTTTCCTGTGCTCGTCGCAGGGAATGACGTCATTGCCTGCGACGCGCACAGAAACAGGAAGAAGACGCATGAAGATGGAGGATTGCGGATGTCGGCAGCGGCGGGCGCGGACAGCGGGACTGTGATAAGTATAGTTTGCTTTACAGGTGACCGGAGCGACGCTGGGGGGGGCCCTGCATTACTGGGGATGCGGGGGCTGCTGTATACCGATGTATACATCGGTATACAGCATTGACTCGCGTATAAGCC
>JARQOC010000003.1:426372586-426387812 GCA_033576535.1 Allobates femoralis
CGGAGGCAGGGGAGAGCGGAGGCAGGGGAGAGCGGGAGGCAGGGGAGAGCGGAGGCAGGGGAGAGCGGAGGCAGGGAGAGCGGAGGCAGGGAGAGCGGAGGCAGGGGAGAGCGGAGGCAGGGAGAGCGGGCAGGGGAGAGCGGAGGCAGGGGAGAGCGGAGGCAGGGGAGAGCGGAGGCAGGGGAGAGCGGAGCGGCAGGGGAGAAGCGGAGGCAGGGGAGAGCGGAGGCGGAGGGGAGAGCGGGAGGCAGGGAGAGCGGAGGCAGGGGAGAGCGGAGGCTGGAGAAGAGCGGAGGCTGGAGAAGAGCGGAGGCTGGAGAAGAGCGGAGGCTGGAGAAGAGCGGAGGCAGAGGAGAGCGGAGGCTGGAGAAGAGCGGAGGCTGGAGAAGAGCGGAGGCAGAGGAGAGGCTGGGGGGCACAGAAGAGGGGAGGCTGGGGGGGCACAGGAGAGGGGAGACTGGGGGGGGCACAGGAGAGGGGAGGCTGGGGGGGGCACAGGAGAGGGGAGGCTGGGGGGGGCACAGGAGAGGGGAGGCTGGGGGGCACAGGAAAGGGGAGGCTGGGGGGCACAGGAAAGGGGAGGCTGGGGGGGCACAGGAGAGGGGAGGCTGGGGGGGCACAGGAGAGGGGAGGCTGGGGGGGCACAGGAGAGGGGAGGCTGGGGGGCACAGGAAAGGGGAGGCTGGGGGGGCACAGGAGAGGGGAGGCTGGGGGGGCACAGGAGAGGGGAGGCTGGGGGGGCACAGGAGAGGGGAGGCTGGGGGGGCACAGGAGAGGGGAGGCTGGGGGGGCACAGGAGAGGGGAGGCTGGGGGGGCACAGGAGAGGGGAGGCTGGGGGGGCACAGGAGAGGGGAGGCTGGGGGGGCACAGGAGAGGGGAGGCTGGGGGGGCACAGGAGAGGGGAGGCTGGGGGGACACAGGAGAGTGGAGGCTGGGGGGGCACAGGAGAGGGGAGGCAGAACACGCACCGGGCTGTCAGCGGGGCTGTGTGGTCCCTGATGGAGGAGAGTGGGCGGTGCCGGCGGAGGCCGCACACCGGAGTGTGGGCCGGGCCGGTTCCCGGATGTTGGTGGGAGGGTGCATGTAGCCACCCTGCCGCCTGAGCCGATCGGAGGCCGGTGTCAGCCCCGCCAGCCCTGCAGCGTCCGCTCGCGCCGCCGCTCTGCAGCCTACAGTGCCACAGGGCGCGCGCCCTCTTACAGCGTCCGTCTCTGCTGAGGCCGCCGCTGATGTTGGTGGCGCCGCCCCCTTATGTGATGCCGCTCCCCCTGGCTGCCGGCGCTCTGGACTCAAGGCTCACACTGTCCAGTGGACGGTGCGGCCCTGGGTGGGAGCACATGGCTCTGTGTGGGGGTGGCGGTGGCGCTTTAGCGCCCACTGCGAGCCGCTATGCAGGTTTGACAGCGGCTCGCGGTGAGCGCTATGCGCTCACCGCTCGTGGGTCTGGAACTTCCGGTTCCGGTCTGTGACACAGGGCAGAGACCGTCACGGAATTTGGCCAGATTCCACAGGAAGTGGCCTTCGGGTTTTATATATATGATTCAGCGTGCTAGCTGGGCGCTAGACGCGTTTCGGAAGAACAACTTCCTTAATCATTAGCAAATACAAAATGTAAAACTTATACATATATAGAAAAGAAACCTCCACCCACAGCTGAACATAATTTACAATGGTAATAATAAAGAAATTGAAAGTTTAACCCTTTTACATGTTATGGAGTTGAACTTTGCACAAGAGGAGTATTAAACTACTTTCTAATACACAACTCATTACTATTCTTAAATATGATACAGTATATATATTTGGTATCTTTATAAATTTCCACCCTTGATGTTTTTATTTTGTTTCTTTTCTTTCTTTATATGATGGAAAACCAGTATACTATCATACAGAGAACATGTATTAATGTAATTGTGATAATTATCACATATTAATAAATTCTGTTATGGCACTCCTGATGTGCATTCGTTACATTGTTCAAGCATATTCAAAATTTAATCATCCTAGTAACTTTATAGCAAGACCTGTTTTTTTATTTTGTTTATGAATATATTACTTTTGTTCTTCTTTTCAATTATTACTCTGTAAAAAAGAAGGAAAAAAGAAAAGAAAGGAGAAAAAAATAAATAAAAAAAAATATATTTTTTGTAAAATAAATAAAGTTCTCACTATAGTCACTTATGTTTTTTTGTGTTGTTAAAATACTTTCTAAATTGAGTGACAAAAGTGGGATGGTATGTATTAAAATCCCTATTTTGATCTATTTCACGAATGGACATATTTTCAGAGTGTAAATTTCCAAGCTTATTTTGATCTTTGGTTTCACTGGTTTTTTACTGCTTTGATGTTAAAATCCTTTCTACACTAAATAACAAAAATGGGAGAATAAGTAATAAAATTCCTATTTTGATCTATTTCACAGATGGACATATTTTCAGAGTGTAAATTTCTAAACTTATTTTTGTCTTTATTTTCACAGTTTTTTTATGTGCTGATTTTCTGCCCTGGCCTGCAATAGGGATTTACGATCTTTTGGCTCCACAATGTTTAATGCCCATTATATAGTCCACATCTTATAACCTTGTAACCCTATTTTTGGGTGTTTTGGAAAAAAAAAAAAAAAAAAAAAAAAAAAAAAAAAAAAAAAAAAGGGGAAAAGAGAGAAAAAATAAATAAAGGGGAGGGAGGAAAGAGGGACACTTATTGTGGGTTTATTCATCCATGGATTTAAATTAAGATTTTCACTAAAGTCACTTATGTTTATGTCTAAATAACATTAGGATGTCTAGAGTTAGAGTTCCCCTATTGAAACAAAGAAGAAAGGGGGGAGATGAAACATGAGGGGAGAGGGGGGGGGGGGTTGGGGTGTTTTGAGGGCCCGAAAAAGGGGGTGGGGGGGGAACTTGCCCATTAGAATATTTGACTTATTTCCTAATAGAAATAACATAGGTCATTTCTATACTTTAGACCAGGGGTCTCAAACTCAGCTGGGTTGGTGGGCCGCACAAAGAAAAACATTTATAGCGGGGGGCCGCATCTCTTGTAGGACTAAGTGATATTTTTAGTAATACCAGAATTTCTTGCTCAATATAGTAAAGTACAAGTCCTGATCCCTTTCTTGTAGTAATGTCTCCATCCTGTAGTAATGTCCTTTTCTACTGATGTCCCCCATCCTGATCCCTTTTTCTAGTGATGATCCCTATCCTGATCCCTTTTTCTAGTGATGTCCACCATCGATCATGGTCCCCTTTTGTAGTGATGTCCCCACACTGATCTCCTTTTGTAGTGATGTCCCCCATCCTGATCCCCTTTTCTAGTGATGACCCCCTTCCTGATCTCCTTTTCTAGTGATGTCCCCCTTCCCATTCCCCTTTAGTAGTGATGTCCCCCATCTTGATCCCCTTTAGTGATGATGTCCCATCCCGATCCCCTTTTATAGTGATGTCCCCCATCCTGATCTACTTTTATAGTGATGTCCCCCATCCTGATCCACTTTTATAGTGATGTCCCCCATCCTGATCCCCTTTTATAGTGATGTCCCCCATCCTGATCCCCTTTTATAGTGATGTCCCCATCCTGATCCCCTTTTATAGTGGTGTCCCCCATCCTGATCCCCTTTTATAGTGAGTCCCCCATCCTGATCTACTTTTAAAGTGATGCCCCCCCATCCTGTTTTACCTTCTTACACACTCAAATACACACTCTATCACACTCACACACAAACCCACACACAAACCCCCACACACACACATACTCTCAAACACACTCTCACACATCCTCATACACACTCTTACACTCACACTCATACACACACTGAAACTCGCACACACTTTCTTATACACACATCCTCACTCACACACTCAGTCTCACACACACACCTTCTCACACACACTCACACCTTTCTCACTTTAATGATGCATCGTTCCAGTGCAGGGGGCCGCTGCGGTCCCCACTGTACTGACTTCCGGCCTCCGCTGTGCTAAGACTTCCTCCAGCCGCCGCCCAGACAAGCTCTGTTGCTCATCAAGATAGATCAATGCAATCTACCAGCCAGAGGCCTGCAGGTGACGTCATATTCTGCCGTCAGCTGCGGGCCTTTCATTGGCTGGCAGCTTGCATTGATCTTGCCGAGTGGCAGAGCTTGTTAGTGCTGCAGACAGAAGTCATCACACAGCGGGGACTGCAGCGGCCCCCTGCACTGGGGCAATGCATCATTAAGTTGTCCAAGGTGCCGTGGGCCGCATAGTGAAGCCCCAGGGGCCGCATGCGGCCCTCGGGCCGCGAGTTTGAGACCCCTGCTTTAGACCATTCGGACTGCGGGCGTCCAACTGGAGGATCCAGTAAAGTTCCCGATTGTGGAGCACCCGCTCCCAGTCTCCACCCCTATATGGACGATGGACCCGGGGACGTGTGCCATGCACGGGGGACGTGTCATGCATAATGGATGTGTGCCATGCATAGGGGACGTGTGCCATGCATAGGCAGGGCCGCACTGTCCAATGGTCAATATGAGCCTTTAGGCTCAGGTGGCTTGGAGGCAGGGGGAGCCGCAGAGCAGAAGGTGGCGGTGCCTGCACCATGCAGCCGGCTCCCTGTGTAACGTGCACCGGCTGAATAAAGTAAAAACCACCAGCGGCGGCTACCGACAGCACCCCCCATACCCACCCCCATACCCGCCGACAGCAACTCCCCCCCCACCCCCCCCGATTCTCACCTAGGCTCAGGCGGCAGAGACCCTTGCTGCTATAGGGGAAATAGGGGAATAGGGGAAATTAATCTGAAATGCGTTCCAGCAAATGTGTTATTTTACAAAAAAAAAGCACTGGCGACACATCAGCGGCGCGGGATTGCCGTGATGGAGACAACAGCACTACACTCACATAGCAATCGGGAAAGCCCACTTCACTGTCGGCTTTCCCGTCCCGCTATTTGAAATGAACAGCGATGAGAAAATGACCAGGCCAGGTCGTATTGGTATCGTGGTGCGTCTGGTACTGCAGACCACTTACACCCACACACCTTGCACTCACGTCACACTCTGCCCTGCACTCACGTCACACTCTGCCCTGCACTCACGTCACACTCTGCCCTGCACTCACGTCACACTCTGCCCTGCACTCACCTTGCACTCACCTCAAACTTAGCCCTGCACTCACCTTGCACTCACGTCACACTGTCTCTAACGCAAAACCTGCGTCGCTGATTATTCCCGACTGGCTGGGTGCGACCAATCAGCGACGCGGGATTTCCGTTACAGTGAAACAGGCACAGTCCGCCTGGTCTCCCAGCCCCCCTCCGCTCGGTCTCCTGCCCGCTGCTCACCCACTCCATGCTCCCTCCTGGCTGCCGCTCCACCCTCCATCTGCCCGCCCCTCACCCCGCCATTCTTCTTCTTTTCGTGGCATATACTCCAGAAATTGAAAGGTCGCGGGGGTGGGGGTGGAGCTACCAAAGGGGGCGTCGTAATAGCCATGAACAAGGGCATGCCCATCACACCAGGGCTATGCGCTTGGACACGCCTACTATGACGCCCCCTGTTAACTCCGCCCCCTGAGACCTTGGAATTGTTGACGTCTATGCTGGAGGAAGAACAAGACGACATGCTAGGGTGAAAGGCGACTGGACAGAAGCCTGGAGCTGGTGAGAACTGAGGGGGTCACCGCTGCACATTCGCACAACCGCACAGCTGTACACCCGCACCGCCGCACACCCACATATTCTAGAATACCCGATGCGTTAGAATCGGGCCACCATCTAGTATATTATAAAATGTTGCTCCTTGAGAAGTAGCAGTCATTGCTGTGTGAGAAAAATACAGTTAATATTATGTAAGGAAGATGAGCAACAAAAATTATGATTTACAGTACTTGAATATAACGGTGTTCCTATAAAGTGAGTATTAGGGCTAGCGCACACACAGCTTTTTTTGTCTGCGGATAAACACTGCGGTTTTGGCAGCTTTTTTCTACCAAGTTTTTATCACATCTGCTTTAGTTTTTTTTTTAATCACTAATGAAAACGATGGCAGCTTTTTTTTTTTTTTTTTAATATAAATAAGTGATAAATGCTGTATTTATTGCAGTGATCAAAAGTAGTGCATGCAGTGCACTACATGTGTTTAACCCTATTCAAATCAATGGCGGCGTTTTTCTGAATGATGATCACTCCGAATACCGCTGTGTATGTGTTTTAGCCCTTACTAAGAAAAGCATTAAACTATTAATATAAATATACTCAAACTTTAAACACGCTCACCAATATTGTAGCACACCAACTCCCTTGATGCCTGTGTAGAGACTACTGTTTGTTCAAGAGTGAACATGTCCAGGCGTGTCAGGACATGAAAGCTCTGTCTTATTTCCTGAGTCTGCGATGGGCAGATACTTGACAGGCCAGCAGCGCTGTCAATAATGTTATATGCTCTGCATTCACTGTCTACCCCTGTTCATTCTCAGGTTGAGCCTTATCATAGCTTTCTCCTCTGTCCTCTCCTGCTTCTAAGCTGTAAGATAATAAAATATTACAGTAATATCTAAAAATCATGGATTATTTGGTAAATATAGACTCCACACTTTTAGATCTGTTCAGCCTGTGGACTAAATTCAAGATTTTCAGAGTGACACTGTAATAGTTACATTTTTAAATCTGATCCCATCGCGATCCCAACTTGCATTTTGGTACAGATGTGGCTAAGAGCATAGCAGACACGTGCATTTTTGGAAATATTTAAATCAAACGTTTGTTTCGGAAATGCGTTTTAAAATTTGCGCTTGCGTTCGCATGGGTAAAATATTAACAAAAATACTCTTGTGACATATCTGGTGAAAGCCTTACAGTTCTGAGTAGAACGGTGTTTATTTTGTTTCTCTATCTCTTTTGTAGCCTGAGTTATGAGGAGAAATGTAAAGGCAGGCAACACCACAATTCGCACTTTCCAAACTTTGAAAACAAAAAAAATTTCTAGAAATGTTTTGCTTCACATTCTCTGACACACTATTACCAAATAACACAATCTCAAAAGAATTAAAAACAGTGCTTTTTTTGTAAAAATATATTTCCTGGTACGCATACCCATGAGGAGTGGGGGAGCGGTGCAGCCCTACGTCTCGTCATTCACTTCTGTGGCCTATATGCCAATTTCAATCCTGGTCTCCCCATCCTCCATCCCCCTGCTCCTTCCATCCTCCATCCCCCTGCTCCTTCCATCCTCCATCCCCTGCTCCTTTCATCCTTCATCCCCCTGTTCCCTCAATTCTCCTGCTCCCTCCATTCTTCATCCCCTGCTCTCTCCATCCCCCTGCTCCAAGTCCTTTCAATTCATCCTCCATCCCCCTGCTCCTTCCATCATGATCCCCTGACCTCTCCATCCTCCATCCCTCGTCTCAATTTCTCCATACCATGCCTGTCCTGATCTCTATCCCCCTGCACAGCCTGCCGCCCTCTGCATTCATCACAGTCACTGTCACTGACAGTCTGTCAGTGCTGTTGTCACATACCCTGCACTGCAGCCTGCATTAGTCGTCCTCCTCCATCTTCTTTCCCTCTGGGCAAAACTCCGCCCACCCGAGTCACATGTATGTGACATCATCGCAGGTCCTCCGATGCTGAGGGAAACTGTGCTGTACTACACACAGCCTGTGACACAGCAGGTCAGTGCTGCTCTTTAGATTTTCCGGTACGCCGTACCGGTATGTACCCCCACAAAAAAAGCACTGATTAAAAATATAAAAGGTACAAATCATTGGTTCACTTGACATGGAATGACCCACCCCCAAACCCGCATCTTCACCCCCCCCCAAACTCACACCTCCTCAATAAATGCCACCCCAAACTGCCCCCACTACTCCACAAAACAACCCCGCATCCCCCTGTCCCCACCCCAAAACTTCCCCTCCGCCCAAACCTGCCCCCGCACCTCTCAAAACACACAACCCCACCTCACCAAAAACACCCCCAAAAAGGCCTGTCCCCCAAAACCAGCAGCACTCCAAAAAAATGTCCCCCCAAACCCACACCTTTTCCAAACCTGCATCCCCTCACTCTCCATATCTGCACCCCTCCACCCCTTAGGGTGCATCCTCACGATCAGGAGACGCAGCGCTTTGGACGCAGCTTATTTGCGCTGCGTCCTAAACGCTGCGTCGTACAGTATCATCATAGTGGATGGGATTTCAAGAAATCCCATCCTCACTATGCGTAACCCGCCCGCAGCGTCTTTGAAGCTGTGGTGCGGGTTGCCGGCAGTCCGCTCCTCCGCAGCATGTTTATTTCATGCTGCGGAGTCGGAAGCGGCTGCCATCGGGAGACTGCAGGGAGAGGCCGCCCCGCACCCGCCGCACATGGTGAGTACAGGGCGGCTGCGGTCTCCCTGCGGCCACCCGCGGCTTCACTCAGGTCCGGAGGAGCTGCGTCCAACACACAGCTCCTCCGGACCGTGAGGACATACCCTTAAAGAAAATTAAGACGTTAGTTACTATGCCCAGGCAACGCCAGGTTCTACAGATAATAATAATAATAATAATAATGATGATAATAATAATAATAACCACCACCAATACACTTGTATTTATTAGTATTATTGTATTTTTTTTTTCGTTCTTATTTTCTATTTAGTGATTTTATATTTTTACAGGTTTTTTAAACTTTCTTTCCTAGTCCTAGGATGGGACACCAGCGTTTTCTTGCCTGATTGCTGATCTAATGCTTATCTTTGCTATTACATTGCAAGGCATTAGATCAGTTACTGCCACATAGACAGGAGGTACAAAAAGATGGAAGCGTGGTGTATGTTTGGGCGCTGAGGTAAGGAAGATCTCTGATGCTGGCTTCTTTTCCGGACTTTATTAAAATAATTGCAGTTATAATTATTCAAGCTTAAGGCTCTCAAAACCCACGATGCATTTCGACGTGCATACACGTCTTTCTCACTTGAGAAAGACGTGTATGCACGTCGAAATGCATCGTGGGTTTTGAGAGCCTTAAGCTTGAATAATTATAACTGCAATTATTTTAATAAAGTCCGGAAAAGAAGCCAGCATCAGAGATCTTCCTTACCTCAGCGCTCAAACATACACCACGCTTCCATCTTTTTGTATCATTCTGACTCCCTATGGGGAGAGTGGTGGAGTGAGCTGCAGAGGAGGGAGAGGACCTGAGAAGACGTCAGCTGGATCGGCCCCTTTACTAGACACGTGACGCTGCCCGGCACTAGTGTTTCCCCGGAGAAGACCTCGTAGGAAGCACGAGGACGGAACCGGAGGATTCCGCTGCTTCATATTAATAAGCTTATCTACGGGCTGTGGTTTACAACCAGACCAGGTGAGTTTAAACGCAAAAGAACCGCCCGTTAACAGCCCCATGTGTACAGGCGCACTACAAGCTGTTGTTGTTTTTTCTTTACACATAGACAGGAGGTGTGTCAGGTCCTGCTCAAGGCAAAGCCTTTCATCCTTCCGAGCCTGGGTGATTCATCAGCCATTATTCCGTCCAAGATCACTATAGGTAGTATCAGCACGATGTAATCCCTATTGCGTTGTGTTGACTGGAGCAGAGAGGGAATTTGCTTCCGCTACAAGCAGATTGATGCCGCTGTCAATATTGATAACAGAATCAGAGAGGTTAAATACCCGCAATCAGTGCTAGGGGCATTACTGCAGGGCATCAGCCATGATACATAGCTGACACCCGCTGAGGATTTTGCCAGCTCTGCTTGTGATCCAGCGCTATCATAGTGTCGTACATCAACAGTGGATGTCGTGAAGGGGTTAAAGTGCAACCATTATTTTAATTTTCATTTCAAAATTCAACAGTACACATGACAAACCTTTGTGTATTTCTTAGCATAGAAATCTGCTTCTTTCTTTGCCAAAAATGATCAAAATCTGTATTCAGTACTTTGCCATTACTGAGATAGAATCTCATCAGTAACCACGCCTATGTATATAGGAGAGGGAGGAGGGACGGAGCTCTGCCTATATATCTACATAGAATCTCCTCAGTAACCACTGCCGTCTCCTATCTCAGTAATGGGAAAGTCTTCACTGAATACAGATCTTACCTCAGAATTGAAAATTTTGATAATGGCTGATCAATTCTGACAGAGAAATAAGCAGATTTGTCTGATGAGATATATTACAAAGTTGCTTATTTTCAATTGTACTATTCATTTATGAAATAGAAATGACAATTCAGGTTTTACAATTACTTTTTAAAGAATTCATACTTTGCAGCCCTTTTTCCCATACCTTCCTAAAACAGATGAACAAGTCCCGTACACACACATCCTTACAAGACAGCTGTGACTTTTCCAATGGTATGTGGATTTTTTTCCCAAAGCTTCCATAGCTCTCCAATAATTGTCACTATAGTTCTCCAATAGGACAAAGAGCTGCAGAAAGAATAAAAGTTAATTTACATGGTTTGATATACCTTAACTGTCTGGTCCAGAGAAGAAGTAACCGCTCGAGATTGAGGCCCTCCGGTTCCACACTGCACATCGGTGATAGGAAGGGAGTGTTGGCTCCATGTATGACGAGGTTGAGGACTTCGAAGTCCTTCAGTCTGCAAAACACTGATACAGTAGACTGGTAATTATTATTACACCTTACAGTTCAGTTATTTTAAAGAAACCACAAAAACGTACATTTTCCCACTGAAGAGCATGCCACATATGAAAATGATAACAAAAGGTCAGACATGGAATTAAAATTAACGTCTGGTGAAAGATATAATACCTTTTTACTACTTTCTCACATTTTCTAGACCTTACAGCCAACAATAACCAAAAATGTCAGATTATTCAGAAGTATTTCCCATTATTATAATTATGCAGCTTTATGTTCGGTTTTATCAAATTAGTGTAAAATGTGAAGGAAACAAGCATAGGACAAATCTAATTCACAGTAAAATACATCAACTTACAGTGGGTACGGAAAGTATTCAGACCCCTTAAAATGTTTCACTCTGTTTCATTGCAGCCATTTAGTACATTTCAAAAAAGTTTAATTTTTTTCTCATTAATGTACACTCTGCACCCCATCTTGACTGAAAAAAAGGGGATTTTGGTACTCACCATAAAATTCTTTTCTTGAAGCTTCAATAGGGGGACACAGGATAATTTTGGGTGTGTGCTTGCTGCCACCAGGAGGCTGACACTATGCAAACAAACACGAAACGCAACTCCTCCCCAGCAGTATACACTCACCTACTGGCGCAAACACAACTCAGTTAGTGAGAATATCAATAGGAGCAACCGTAAGCATACCAACCTGCTCAACTATATACAAAGGGAGGAAGCTGTGTCCCCCAATTGAAGCTTCAAGAAAAGGATTTTACAGTGAGTTCCAAAAATCCCCTTTTGCCAGGAGGGGGCGGGTTTGTAGGAAGACCTCTTTCTATCGTGGCGGGAGCGGTCTCGCTGATTGGAGGGTCTGGAAGCTGTAGACCGAAAGCAGCAAAATTGAAAATTGCCCTTCTTAGGAGTCGAACATTTGTGCTTTGCTTGTGGAAGGGAAGTCATTTTCCCGCCAGTGGCATCTGAGATGATCTTATCAAGCTCATCGCCGAACAGGCGAGAACCTTGGAATGAAAGATTGACAAGTGATTTTTTAGAGGCTGCGTCGGCATTCCAGGGAGTCAACTATAGGGCCCTTCGAAAGGAGATCATGTTGCCGGAAGCCTGCGCTACGCAGGAGGTGGAGTCAAGTTAAGCGGTGGCAATGTATTCTCCTGCTTGAGCAATCTGGTCCGCCAGGCCTGCAAGTGCCAAAGGAGGTGCTTGGGCAAGAATGCCACTTCAGAGGTTCTCAGCCCAAGAGGATAGGGCTAGGGACACCCAGGTGGCTGCAAAAGAAAGGTAGAGGGACACGTCGGAGGTTTCAAAGGCGGATTTCGCCATGGCCTCTATGTGTCTGTCTGGGCCTACCTTAAGGGAAGCGCCATATGTCAGGGGTAGAATGGTGTTGTGGTAGAGAGGTGCAAAACTGGGGATCCACTTCCGGTGAGGTAGTCCATTTTTGGCGAACCTCCTGAGAGAAGGGATAAATGGCCTCCAGACGCTTCTCTGGGTGTTGCCATTCTTTGGCAAAGATGTCGTCAAAGTCTTCTAGGCAAGAGAAGACTCGGGGTGCTGGTTTAGAGTGCTTGATGGACATCTTACGAGTGGGCGGCTTATCCTCAGAGTTGACCTTAAGGGTCATTCACTGCTAGAATCAGGCTGTCAACCATGTCCCTGATCCTAGAAATTTGATCAGAGTCTAGGTCCAGATCAGAGTCCGAGAAGGACTCGGAATTAGACAGTGCTGAATGTGCCGGGGAAGCGGATCTCGAGTGGAAATCTCTGGGTGAGCGGGACGAGGAAGAGGAAGATAGGCCAATTCTCTTCCTCTGCGAGCGGTCTATTCTCTCGGAGTCCGACGGCAGGCTGTGAGTCGGATTCCCCAGGGAGGGATGGGATTTGGGGGCAAACTGCATAGACAGGTGCGCAAAGACTGTCATCAGAGTCTGAGAAACCTTTGCCAGATCCGAAACGGTCTGAGACAAGGAAGAGAGGACCTCCGGTGGGGCAGAGACCACTGTGGGGTCAGTGGGAGGCTCCTGAACTGCCTGCATGGTCTGTGCGCTACAAGCGAGGCACAGTGGGGAGTTCTGAGCTCAAGGGAGCTTCTTATTACACTCTGAGCAGGCGTAATAGAACGGAGTGGTAGTGGTGGCTGGATGGGAGCTCCTTGTAATAGGCATTTACATGAGCCAGTAGTCAGAGTGTCAGAAGTGTAGGGACTGGGGGGGGTTGCAGCTTACCAAGGCCCAGGCTTCCAGTGTCCCCCATGATGAATTCGTGCAGGGTACAGTGGGAGAGCACAGAGGCAGCTTCAGCGTCCTGTGTGCGGGTGCCAGAGGCAGCTTCAGCGTCCTGTTTGTGGGTGCCTTATAGCTGTGAAAGAAACAGTGTGGCCTAAAACTGCGGGCTCATGCAGGGAGACGGTGGGCAGGGCAGAAAACGAGGCTAATGGAGCTCGTGCTCAACTCCCATTGGTGTAGGGCTTAAGAGGCAGGGAAAAGGCCGTCCTGAGGTCCCAGGGGCATGGTCAACATCAGCAGAAACTGGCCCCTTCTTGCCTACTACTGGTATGGGGGCAGAGCGTAGACAGAGCCTTGGAACGCCGAGGACGGTTGCCATTAGGAAAAGCCTGCCCTCGTGCAGTCCGTGGGCGGGCGGAGGAGTCCCAGAGGCCGCAGTGGAGCTTGGGGCTAAATTTTAGGCAGCGGCCTGGAGTGGGAGGCCCGCAGCGCGGAGCCTCTGATCAGGAGAGGTGCCGGCCTGCAAAGTGGCTGAAAGGGGCATACAAGCCCTGAAAAAGGCCAGGAGCCACCATTGCCTCAGTGCACTGTGTTCCCACAGCCACAACCTCCTTATGCAACCACTGCTGCAGCCGTGGGATCTGTGCCCAGAGCAGCCCTAGCCTGCATGCAGCCTAGGTGCTTGGACCAATTTCGGGCTGTGGCACCTAATTGGCCCCCAGTGGAGGGGGGGGGGGCAGCCGGGTCCACTTGCTGACACCAGAATGCAGATCACTACCTCGTCCTGTGAGAATAGAGCTCCAGACGCAAGTACGGAAACTTTTCCTCAGGAATCTGGGCATCTGGTGACCCTACCGACGGGCTCAGGTGGGTGAGTGGGTAGAGGAGCAGATGGGCCAGGGCAGACACTTGCGTCCAGCCTCGGGGTTCTCAAGGACATGCATCCATGCAGGAGGGGAGGGGGGCCTGGCCCAGAGAGGGGGAGTTAAGAGTGCAACCAGCGTACACTGGACTCTCGATCTCTTCTGGGGTGACAGATTGGCCAAACCGCTCTGTATTCCCTGATGAATCTTCATAGAAAAAATTAAAAATCTAACTAACTAATAAAAAATTCTGGTAGATACGGGCTCAGAGAGACACGTGTCTGCCTCCTATGACACTAAGCTAAAACTGAGTTGTGTTTGTGCCAATAGGTGGGTGTATACTGCTGGGGAGGAGTTGCTTTTTGTGTTTTTTGCATAGTGTCAGCCTCCTGGTGGCAGCAAGCATGCACCCAAGGTCTTCCTGTGTCCCGCAATGAAGCGATTAAGAAAACAAATGTAGATTTGTGCAAATTTATTAAAAGAAAAATTGAAACATCACATGGTCATAAGTATTCAGACCCTTTGCTCAGACACTCATATTTAAGTCACATGCTGTCCATTTCCTTGTGATCCTCCTTGAGATAGTTCTACTCCTTCATTGGAGTCCAGCTGTGTTTAATTGAACTGATAGGTGTGTGCCTTTCCATATCAAGTTCTGTCTATGTAAGACCTCACAGCTCACAGTGCATGTTAGACCAAATGAGAATCATGAGGTCAAAGGCGCTCAGAGATAGAATTACGGAAAGGCACAGATCTGGTCAAGGTTACAAAAGAATTTCTACAATACTCCAATAAATGGAAGAAGCTTGGGACCACTAGACGTCTTCCTAGACCAGGCCGTCTAGGCAAACTGAGCAATCCTGGGAGAAGAGCCTTGGCAAGAGAGGTAATGAAGCTCCAGAGATGCAGTAGGGAGATGGGAGAAAGTTCCACAAAGTCAACTATCGCTGCAGTCCTCCACCAGTCAGGCCTTTATGGCACAATGACCCAACGGAAACCTCTCCTCAGTGCAAGGCATATGAATATATTAGCTCGCATAGAGTTTGCTAAAAAACATATGAAGGACTCCCAGACTATGAGAAATAAGATTCTCTGGTCTGATGAGGTGAAGATAGAACTTTTTGGTGATAATTCTAAGTGGTGTGTGTGGAGAAAACAAGGCACTGCTCATCACCTGCCCAATACAATCCCAACAGTGAAACATCATGGTGGCAGCATCATGCTATGGTGTTTTTTAGCTGCAGGGAGATGACGACTGGTTGCAATTGAAGAAAACATGAATGTGGCCAAGTACAGAGATATCCTGGATGAAAACCTAATCCAGAGTGCTTTGGACCTCAGACTTGGCAGTAGGGTCACCTTCCAACAAGACAATGACCCTAAGCACACAGCTAAAATAACAAAGGACTGGCTTCAGAACAATTCTGTGACCATTCCTGACTGGCCCAGCCAGAGCCCTGACCTAAACCCAATTCAGCATCTCTGGAGAGACCTGAAAATGGCTGTCCACCAACATTCACCATCCAACCTGACAGAGCTGGAGAGGATCTGCAAGGAAGAATGG
>JARQOC010000003.1:426387912-426424657 GCA_033576535.1 Allobates femoralis
CTTTTCGTGGCATATACTCCAGAAATTGAAAGGTCGCGGGGGTGGAGCTACCAAAGGGGGCGTCGTAATAGCCATGAACAAGGCATGCCATCACACCAGGGCTATGCGCTTGGACACGCCTACTATGACGCCCCCTGTTAACTCCGCCCCCTGAGACCTTGGAATTGTTGACGTCTATGCTGGAGGAAGAACAAGACGACATGCTAGGGTGAAAGGCGACTGGACAGAAGCCTGGAGCTGGTGAGAACTGAGGGGGTCACCGCTGCACATTCGCACAACCGCACAGCTGTACACCCGCACCGCCGCACACCCACATATTCTAGAATACCCGATGCGTTAGAATCGGGCCACCATCTAGTATATTATAAAATGTTGCTCCTTGAGAAGTAGCAGTCATTGCTGTGTGAGAAAAATACAGTTAATATTATGTAAGGAAGATGAGCAACAAAAATTATGATTTACAGTACTTGAATATAACGGTGTTCCTATAAAGTGAGTATTAGGGCTAGCGCACACACAGCTTTTTTTGTCTGCGGATAAACACTGCGGTTTTGGCAGCTTTTTTCTACCAAGTTTTTATCACATCTGCTTTAGTTTTTTTTTTAATCACTAATGAAAACGATGGCAGCTTTTTTTTTTTTTTAATATAAATAAGTGATAAATGCTGTATTTATTGCAGTGATCAAAAGTAGTGCATGCAGTGCACTACATGTGTTTAACCCTATTCAAATCAATGGCGGCGTTTTTCTGAATGATGATCACTCCGAATACCGCTGTGTATGTGTTTTAGCCCTTACTAAGAAAAGCATTAAACTATTAATATAAATATACTCAAACTTTAAACACGCTCACCAATATTGTAGCACACCAACTCCCTTGATGCCTGTGTAGAGACTACTGTTTGTTCAAGAGTGAACATGTCCAGGCGTGTCAGGACATGAAAGCTCTGTCTTATTTCCTGAGTCTGCGATGGGCAGATACTTGACAGGCCAGCAGCGCTGTCAATAATGTTATATGCTCTGCATTCACTGTCTACCCCTGTTCATTCTCAGGTTGAGCCTTATCATAGCTTTCTCCTCTGTCCTCTCCTGCTTCTAAGCTGTAAGATAATAAAATATTACAGTAATATCTAAAAATCATGGATTATTTGGTAAATATAGACTCCACACTTTTAGATCTGTTCAGCCTGTGGACTAAATTCAAGATTTTCAGAGTGACACTGTAATAGTTACATTTTTAAATCTGATCCCATCGCGATCCCAACTTGCATTTTGGTACAGATGTGGCTAAGAGCATAGCAGACACGTGCATTTTTGGAAATATTTAAATCAAACGTTTGTTTCGGAAATGCGTTTTAAAATTTGCGCTTGCGTTCGCATGGGTAAAATATTAACAAAAATACTCTTGTGACATATCTGGTGAAAGCCTTACAGTTCTGAGTAGAAGGGTGTTTATTTTGTTTCTCTATCTCTTTTGTAGCCTGAGTTATGAGGAGAAATGTAAAGGCAGGCAACACCACAATTCGCACTTTCCAAACTTTGAAAACAAAAAAAATTTCTAGAAATGTTTTGCTTCACATTCTCTGACACACTATTACCAAATAACACAATCTCAAAAGAATTAAAAACAGTGCTTTTTTTGTAAAAATATATTTCCTGGTACGCATACCCATAGGAGGAGTGGGGGAGCGGTGCAGCCCTACGTCTCGTCATTCACTTCTGTGGCCTATATGCCAATTTCAATCCTGGTCTCCCATCCTCCATCCCCCTGCTCCTTCCATCCTCCATCCCCCTGCTCCTTCCATCCTCCATCCCCCTGCTCCTTTCATCCTTCATCCCCCTGTTCCCTCAATTCTCCTGCTCCCTCCATTCTTCATCCCCCTGCTCTCTCTCCATCCCCCTGCTCCAAGTCCTTTCAATTCATCCTCCATCCCCCTGCTCCTTCCATCATGATCCCCCTGACCTCTCCATCCTCCATCCCTCGTCTCAATTTCTCCATACCATGCCTGTCCTGATCTCTATCCCCCCTGCACAGCCTGCCGCCCTCTGCATTCATCACAGTCACTGTCACTGACAGTCTGTCAGTGCTGTTGTCACATACCCTGCACTGCAGCCTGCATTAGTCGTCCTCCTCCATCTTCTTTCCCTCTGGGCAAAACTCCGCCCACCCGAGTCACATGTATGTGACATCATCGCAGGTCCTCCGATGCTGAGGGAAACTGTGCTGTACTACACACAGCCTGTGACACAGCAGGTCAGTGCTGCTCTTTAGATTTTCCGGTACGCCGTACCGGTATGTACCCCCACAAAAAAAGCACTGATTAAAAATATAAAAGGTACAAATCATTGGTTCACTTGACATGGAATGACCCACCCCCAAACCCGCATCTTCACCCCCCCCCCAAACTCACACCTCCTCAATAAATGCCACCCAAACTGCCCCCACTACTCCACAAAACAACCCCGCATCCCCCTGTCCCCACCCCAAAACTTCCCCTCCGCCCAAACCTGCCCCCGCACCTCTCAAAACACACAACCCCACCTCACCAAAAACACCCCCAAAAAGGCCTGTCCCCCAAAACCAGCAGCACTCCAAAAAAATGTCCCCCCAAACCCACACCTTTTCCAAACCTGCATCCCCTCACTCTCCATATCTGCACCCCTCCACCCCTTAGGGTGCATCCTCACGATCAGGAGACGCAGCGCTTTGGACGCAGCTTATTTGCGCTGCGTCCTAAACGCTGCGTCGTACAGTATCATCATAGTGGATGGGATTTCAAGAAATCCCATCCTCACTATGCGTAACCCGCCCGCAGCGTCTTTGAAGCTGTGGTGCGGGTTGCCGGCAGTCCGCTCCTCCGCAGCATGTTTATTTCATGCTGCGGAGTCGGAAGCGGCTGCCATCGGGAGACTGCAGGGAGAGGCCGCCCCGCACCCGCCGCACATGGTGAGTACAGGGCGGCTGCGGTCTCCCTGCGGCCACCCGCGGCTTCACTCAGGTCCGGAGGAGCTGCGTCCAACACACAGCTCCTCCGGACCGTGAGGACATACCCTTAAAGAAAATTAAGACGTTAGTTACTATGCCCAGGCAACGCCAGGTTCTACAGATAATAATAATAATAATAATAATGATGATAATAATAATAATAACCACCACCAATACACTTGTATTTATTAGTATTATTGTATTTTTTTTTTCGTTCTTATTTTCTATTTAGTGATTTTATATTTTTACAGGTTTTTTAAACTTTCTTTCCTAGTCCTAGGATGGGACACCAGCGTTTTCTTGCCTGATTGCTGATCTAATGCTTATCTTTGCTATTACATTGCAAGACAGGAGGTGTGTCAGGTCCGCTCGGGCAAGCCTTTCATCCTTCGACCCTGGGTGTTATCAGCCATTATTCCGTCCAAGATCACTATGGGTGTTCAGCACGATGTAACCCCTATTGCGTTGTGTTGACGGAGCAGAGAGGGAATTTGCTTCCGCTACAAGCGATTGATGCCGCTGTAAATATTGATAACAGATCAGAGAGGTTAAATACCCCCCAATCAGTGTGGGGCATTACTGCAGGGGATCAGCCATATACATAGCTACACCCGCTGGGATTTTGCCAGCTTGCTTGTGATCCAGCGTATCAAGTGGCGTACATTAAAGTGGATGTCGTGAAGGGGAAAGTGCAACAAATTTTTTTAATTTTCATTTCAAAATTTAACAGTAACATGACAAACTTTGTGTTTTCTTAGCATAGAAATTGTTCTTTCTTTTCCAAAAATAAACAAAATCTGTATTCAGTACTTTGCCTTACTGGATAAATCTCATCAGTAACCCCCCTATGTATTAGGAGAGGGGGGAGGGGCGGAGCTCTGCCTATATATCTACATAGAATCTCCTCAGTAACCACTGCCTTCCCATTCCCGTAATGGGAAAGTTTCACTGAAAACAGATTTTTTTCAGAATTGGAAAATTTTTATAATGGCTGATCAATTCTGACAGAGAAAAAAGCGATTTTTCGATGAGATATATTACAAAGTTTCTTATTTTCAATTGTACTATTCATTTATGAAATAGAAATGACAATTCAGGTTTTACAATTACTTTTTAAAGAATTCATATTTGCGCCCCTTTTTTTCCCCCAATTTACCCTTTTTTTCCTTAAAAAACCCAGGAATGGAAAACCCCCAAAAAAAGTCCCGTACACCCCCCAAAAAAAAAATCCCTTTTTTTTCCCCCCCCCGGAACAAAGCCTTGGTTGGGAAACCCCTTTTCCAATGGGTTTTGGGGTTGGGAATTTTTTTTTCCCAAAAAAAAAATTTTCCCCAAAAAAAGCTTCCCCCCCCAAAATTTTAAATTGTTTTTTTAAAATTTTAGTTTCTCCAAAATAGGACAAAGAGCTGCAGAAAGAATAAAAGTTAATTTCATGGTTTGATATACCTTAAATGTCTGGGCCAGAGAAGAAGTAACCCCTCGGATTGAGGCCCTCCCGGGTTTCCCCCTGACATCGGGGATAGGAAGGGAGTGTTGGCTCCATGTATGACGAGGTTGAGGGCTTCGAAGTCCTTCAGCTGCAAAACACTGATACAGTAGATGGTAATTATTTTACCCTTACGTTCAGTATTTTAAAAAAACCACAAAAACGTAATTTTCCACTGAAGAGCATGCCACATATGAAAATAACAAAAGGTCAGACATGGAATTAAAATTAAGTCTGGTGAAAGTTAATACCTTTTTACTCTTTTCTCACATTTTCTAACCTTACACCCAAACAATAACCAAAAAATGTCAATATTCAGAAGTATTTCCCCATTATTATAATTATCACTTTATGTTCGGTTTTATCAATTAGTGTAAAATGTGAAGGAAAAACAAGCATAGGACAAATCTAATTCACAGTAAAATACATCAACTTACAGTGGGTACGGAAAGTATTCAGACCCCTTAAAATGTTTCACTCTGTTTCATTGCAGCCATTTAGTACATTTCAAAAAATTTTTAAATTTTTTTTCTCATTAATGTACACTCTGCACCCCATCTTGACTGAAAAAAAGGGGATTTGGTACTCACCATAAAATCCTTTTCTTGAAGCTTCAATGGGGGGGACACAGGATAATTTTGGTTTGTGTGCTTGCTGAAAACCAGGAGGCTGACACTATGCAAACAAACACGAAACGCAACTCCTCCCCAGCAGTATAAAACTCACCTACTGGCGCAAACACAACTCAGTTAGTGAGAATATCAATAGGAGCAACCGTAAGCATACCAACCTGCTCAACTATATACAAAGGGAGGAAGCTGTGTCCCCAAATGAAGCTTCAAGAAAAGGATTTTACAGTGAGTTCCAAAAATCCCTTTTTGCCAGGAGGGGGCGGGTTTGTAGGAAGAACTTCTTTCTATCGTGGCGGGAGGGGTCTTCGCTGATTGGAGGGTCGGAAGCTGTAGACCGAAAGCAGCAAAATTGAAAATTGCCCCTCTTAGGAATCAAAACATTTGTGCTTTGCTTGTGGAAGGGAAGTCAATTTCCCGCCAGTGGCATCTGAGATGATCTTATCAAGCTCCTCGCCGAACAGGCAAGAACCTTGGAATGAAAGATTGGCAAGTGATTTTTTAGGGGCCCTTGCGTCAGCATTCCAGGGAGTCAACCATAGGGCCCTTCGAAAGGAGATCATGTTGCCGGAAGCCTGCGCTACGCAGGAGGGTGGAGCCCCAAGTTAAGCGGTGGCAATGTATTCTCCTGCTTGAGCAATCTGGTCCGCCGGGCCCGCAAGTGCCAAAGGAGGTGCTTGGGCAAGAATTGCCATTTTCAGAGGTTCTCAGCCCAAGAGGATATGGCTAAGGGACACCCAGGTGGCGCAAAAGAAAGGTAGAGGGACACGTCGGAGGCTTCAAAGGCGGATTTCGCCATGGCCTGCATGTGTCTGTCTGGGCCTACCTTAAGGGAAGCGCCATCTGTCAGGGGTAGAATGGTTGTTGTGGTTAGAGAGGCGCAAAAACGGGGGGATCCACTGCCGGTGAGGTAGTCCATTTTGGCGAACCTCCTGAGGGGAAGGATAAATGGCCTCCAGACGCTTCTCTGGGTGGTTTGCCATTCTTTGGCAAAGATGTCGTCAAAGTCTTCTAGGTAAGAGAAGACTCGGGGTGCTGGTTTAGAGTGCTTGATGGAAAATCTTACGAGTGGGCGGCTTTATCCTCAGAGTTGACCTTAAGGGGTCATTCACTGCTAGTATCATGGCTGTCAAACCATGTCCCTGATCCTAGAAATTTGATCAGAGTCTAGGTCCAGATCAGAGTTCCGGAAGGACTCGGAATTAGCCAGTGCTAAATTGTGCCGGGAAGCGGAATCTCGAAGGGAAATCTCTGGTGAGCGGGACCAGGAAGAGAAATAGGCCAATTCTCTTCCTCTGCGAGGGTCTATCTCTCGGAGTCCGACGGCAGGCTGTTGAGTCGGATTCCCCAAGGAGGGATGGGATTTGGGGGGGCAAACTGCATAGGCAGGTGCGCAAGGACTGTCATCAGAGTCTGATAAACCTTTGCCAGATCAGAAACGGTCCCGAGACAAGAAAGAGAGGACCCACGGTGGGGCAGAGACCACTGTGGGGTCAGTGGGAGGCTCCTGAACTGCCTGCATGGTCTGTGCGCTACAAGCCCAGGCACAGTGGGGAGTTTTTTGAGCTCAAGGGAGCTTCTTATTACACTTCTGAGCAGGCGTAATAGAACGGAGTGGTAGTGGTGGCTGGATGGGAGCTCCTTGTAATAGGCATTTACATGAGCCAGTAGTCAGAGTGCCAGAAGTGTAGGGGCTGGGGAGGTTGCAGCTTACCAAGGCCCAGGCTTCCAGTGTCCCCCCATGATGAATTCGTGCAGGGTACAGTGGGAGAGCACCGAGGCAGCTTCAGCGTCCTGTGTGCGGGTGCCAGAGGCAGCTTCAGCATCCTGTTCGTGGGTGCCTTACAGCTTTGGAAGAAACAGGTGTGGCCTAAAAACGCGGGCTCATGCAGGGAGACGGTGGGCAGGGCAGAAAACGAGGCTAATGGAGCTCGTGCTCAACTCCCATTGGTGTAGGGCTTAAGAGGCAGGGAAAAGGCCGTCCCCGAGGTCCCAGAGGATGGTCAACATCAGCAGAAAAACCCGGCCCCTTCTTGCTACTACTGGAATGGGGGCAGAGCGTAGGCAGAGCCTGGGAACGCAGAGGGCGGCTGCCATTAGGAAAAGCCTGCCCGCGTGCAGTCCGTGGGCGGGCGGATGAGTCCCGGAGGCCGCAGTGGAGCTTAGGGCTAAATTTTAGGCAGCGGCCTGGAGTGGGAGGCCCGCAGCGCGGAGCCTCTGATCAGGAGCAGTGCCGGCCTGCAAAGGGGCTGAAAAAAGGCATAAAAGCCCTAAAAAAGGCCAGGACCACCATTGCCTCATTGCAATGTGCCCCCCAAGCCAAAACCCTTTCCTTTAAAGCAACCACTCCCTGCACCGGGGGATCTGTGCCCAGAGCACCCCTTTAGCCTGAAATGCAGCCTAGGTGTTTGGGACCGATTGCGGGCTGTGGCACCAAATTTGGGCCCCCAGGGGGGGGGGGGGTCCCCGGGGTCCACTTGCTGACACCAAAAAGCAGAACTAACCTGTCCTGTTCAAATAGAGCTCCAGAGGGCAAACAAAATTTTTCCCGGGAATCGGGGTTTTGGGTTACCCAAACCGGGGGTTCAGTTGAGGGGGAAAAGGGGGAAAAATTTCCACAAACGGCCCCCATTTCCCAGGAAGCCCCCATGCAAAGGGGGGGGGAAAAGGGAAATTTTAAAAAAAAGGGCGACACGGGGAATTCAACTCTTTCTGGGTAAACAGTTTGGGAAACCCTTGTACCCCCCTTTATAATCTTCATAGAAAAATTTTAAAAACCAACAATAAAAAAATTTTGGGGTAGTTTAGGCCCAGAAGACCACATTTGCCCCCCAAATGCCCGCGGGGTTTAAAAGGGTTGTGTTTTTTCCAAATTGGGTAAACTGGGGGAAAAGGGGGTTGCTTTTTGGTCTTTTTCATATGTCACCTTTCCGGGGGTGCGAAAGTTTTCCCCCCAAGGGTTTCCTTCCCTTTTTCCCCCAATTGCAAAAAAAACAATTATTTTTAAAATTTTCAAAAAAAATTAAAACAAATTTTATTTTTCTCAATTATTTAATCACTGTTTCCATTTTTTTTGATTTTTAAAAAAGGGGTTTTAAACTCCTTCATTGAACCAAATTTTTTTTAAAACTTAAAATAAGGGGAAAGGAAACCCCTTCTTGGGTTGCTGTGCTTTGCCGGGAAACAGGGGGGTAAACCTAGAAAAAAAATTAGGGAAAGGCAAAATTTTTCCCGGGAAAAAAGAATTTCACATACTCCAAAAAAGAAACTAGTTTGGGGAAAAATAATGTTTTTCCTAGCCCACCGTCAAGGCAAACTAGCAACCTGAAAAACCTTGGGGAAAGGAGGAATGGCCCCCCAAATATTTTAAAGCCCCCCAAGAAAAGGTTTTTAAAGGGAAAAAGGTTCCACAAAGTCAACTATCCGGGCGGTTCTAAAGCCCTTTATCCGTGGCCCAACGGAAAACCCCTCCTCATTGGAAGGCTATAAAATTAGCTCGAAGATTTTGCAAAAAAATTAAAATTTTTCCCAATTTATAAAATAAAAATTTTTCTCGGTCTGTGGGGAAGTAAAGGTATTTCCCTAAGGGGGTTTTGGGGAAAAAAGGACTTATCATCCCCTTAAAAATCCCAACATTGAAACCCTTTGGGGGGAAAATTTTGCAATTTTGTTTTTTTGGGGTGGGGGAAAATTTAAATTGGAAAGGAAACATAAGTGGGCCAAAGTAAGAGTTTGTCCGGAAATAAAAAACCTAATCCAGAGGTTTGGACCTAAACCTTGACTGAATTTTTTCCCTTTCCCAACAAAAAATTCCCTCCCCAAAAGCTAAAACCCCCAAAGGAGGGGTTTTGGGGAAAAATTGGCCATTCGACTGGCCCCCCAGCCCAGGGGTTTGGGGCCTAAACCCCCAGCATCTCAAAACCGAAAATGGGGCTTTTTAAAAAAAGGGTTCACCATCCAACCTCAGGCTGGGGGTCTAAAGGGGAAAAAAGGGCGGCCTAATCCAGGGGTAAAAATTTTTTTGGAAATTTCCCCAAAAACTTTTGGCACTACGAAAAAGGTGCCTTTATCAATCCGGGAGAAAGGGTAAATTTTAAGGGCCAGGGTGTTTTTCTTGTTTTTTTTTTAAAAAATTTAAAACTTTTCCTTTCCCTGGGAAAGACGAAGGGGGTAGTGTTTTTTGAGTGCTTTTTGGAATTTTCCCATAGGGGCTTAATAAACAAAGTTAAAAATTTTAAAGGGTCAAATTATTTTCCCGTACCCCAATGTCCCTAAACTAGCAGAAATTTTTTTAAACGGCCAGGCAAAAATCATTACCCACAAGGTCTAAATTTTTTTTTAAATTGTCCCCCGGGGAAGGGAAAATAAAAATAACAACATTAAAAAAAACAGTAAAAAGGAAAAAGATTAAAAAATTAAAACAAATTCTATATTGAAAAAAGGAAGCCAAAAAAGGGGAGTCTTTCCCAAGACAAAAGGGTTTGGGGGCCCCTTTTGGGTTTTTAATTTTTAAAAAAGGGGAAAATTTTAAAAAATTTTCTAGAGTTAGTAATTTTCCAAATCAGAACTTAAATAACAAAAAACGGACATTTCCAGTTGGAAGGATTTTGGCCACTTTGGGAAAGGGGTCACTAAAAACCAGAAAAAATCTCTCCCTTAAAGGGGGGTTTAGGGGGGAAATTTGATTAAAAGAGGAGTGCCTTTTTAAAGATACATTTGGGCCCCAAACCCCCAATTTTTGGAAATTGTTCGGTTTGGATTTCTTTTTATTTTTTTGAAAAGGGAAACTGAGTGAGAATTGCTGGGGGGTTCAGGAAATTTGGGTTGGGCCCCCATGAGAATCGTGCAGGGGTTTATCAGTTTGGGGAACGGGAACATTAAAGGTCCCTTTGCACCCCAAAATTTTAAAGCTTTCCCAACTCCTTTTCCCTGATCCCCCCTTAAGCTTAAAAAACTTTCCAAAAAGGTATTTTCACAAAAAACGCCTTGAGAGCAAATTTTTGGGCTCTGACTTTTGGGGGGCTTAGAAGGCATGGAAAGTCAAAGGTACCCATTTGGCACACTTCCCTCAAAACCCGGGAAACCCCCCTTTTGTAAGGGGGCCAAGCGGGAAAATTGGAAAAGGGCATGCGCGTGAGCCATTAAAAGCCATGAAAAATAAAATTAAAAAACAGGCGAAGGGTGGGGTTTAAACCCCCGAGTGTGCTTGGGCAAATTTTTAGCATTTGAAATGGGATGAAAAAAGGGAAAAGGCGGACACATACCGGGGAAAAGGGGGATAACTTTGCAAAGGGGGCCAACATTTTGAAAAACCAAGCCCCAATTGGGCACTAAAAAAAATGTTTTAAAAACCCTTTTTTCAAACCATGTTTGGCATGCCTAAAATGTGGGACTTCCGGGCGGGAAATAGGATAAGCACTAAAATGCTTGGGTTTTGCGGGCCCTGGGGACCTAAAGGCCCTTTTAAAAGGAATTTTTGGGGGGGGTGGGGGCCAAAGGCATTTTGAAAAAAAAAAAAAAAAAAAAAAACCCCCTCACCCCGGAAAGGGAATTATGAGGTTTGCAGGGGGCAAGGGTTTTAACCGGGGAAATGTGCCCCTTCCAAGGAGGTTTGGGGTTAACAGGCCCCAAAAAGGGCCCGGGCCCCAAACCCAAAAAATTCGCTCAAAAACCTCTTTGTTTTTCTTTTGACATCCACCCCTGAAAAAAAAGGGGGTGGGTGGGTCCCCCCAAAAAAGGGGGGGGTTTTTTTTGGGCCGTCGGGGGTTTCCGATCAAAATCTGGAGGGGGACCATTCCATAACCCGGGGCCGACCCTTTGTCTTAAAAAAAAAAAATCAATACAAATAATTTTTATACTTTTTAGAAGACCTGTTTCCTATAATACAAAACTGATTGGTTTGTCAATAGGGGGTTTTCTGCTGGGGAAGGGTTGCTTTGGTTTTTTTGAAGTTAACCGGTACAAATCAACCCTGTTCCCCAATACGTTAAAAAAAAAATTTTTTTGGCAAATTTTAAAAAAAAATTGAAAACCATAAAAAAACCAGACCCTTTCTCAACACTCAATTTGTCACAGGCCTTTCCAAAAGCTACCCTTTCCCCAGATCATAGGTAGAACGTAGTTTGCCTTCCAAAAAAAATTTGCAAAGCCCCAAGCCAATGAAGAAAAATTTTAAAAAGGTAAACCGCTAAAAATTCGGGCCACAATCTTAAAAGCCCCCAGGACTAAAATACTCAATTTTAAATAAAATTTTTTCCCTTTAAAGCTCCTGCCCCAGGCCTTAGAAAAAGCAATCCGGGAAAAGGGTTAAAATAAAAGTCTGCATAGAGGGGGGGGAAAAATTAAAATTCACTATCGCGCAGGGCCCCCTCACCAGCGGCCTTTAGACTCCAAAAAACCTTCCCATGCGGTTTGAAAATCCGAATTTTAAAAAAATTGGGGACTCCCAAACCATGAGAAAAAATTTCCCTCTGGTTTTTAAATGAACTTTTTTGGGTTTTAATTCTAAGTGGGGTTGGTTTTGGGAAAACAAGCAGCCACCCTCCCAAACAAATCCCACAGAAAAAACATCAATTGCCATATCTATGGTTTTTAGTCAGGTACATTTAAATTTGAAAACCCCAACAAGAAGGGAAGTACGAAATCCTGGTTTTAACCTAACCCCCGGGTCTTTACCTCAACTGGCGTGGATTAAAACCCAAGCATACCTGCACACAGCAAAATTAACAAAGGAAAACGAAAACAATTTACTCCGCCCCACCACCCTACCTAAACCCAATCAACCGGGGCCTAAAATCTGTCCACACTTTTCACACCCAACCGCAATGGGGGACCTGAAAGGAAGAATGGGAAAATGGGTTCAGATCCAGGGTGAAAAAAAACCCTTTTTTGGGCCTCCGGGAAGCCAGGGGTGCCCAAATGGGGACCTCCAATCTGGGGATTCGAAACTTAGGGGGCCCAAAAATTGGGGAATTCTTTTTTTTCTTTTTTTAAAAAAAAACTTTTTTATTTGGGTTTTTCCATCAAGATGGGGTGGCAGTGTCCCCATTATTGGGGAAAAAAATGCCCCCCTTTTTTTTTAAATTGGCCTAAAAAAAAATTTTAAAAATTTGGGGGTTTTTTTGTTCCACCTTAGCTGGTTGCGACCCGAAAGCGCCAATCCCTGAAAAAAAATTATCCCCTACCCATTTTTTTTTTAAAGGAAAGTTAAAAAAAAAATAAAAAGGCTGGTTTTTAATCAAGTAACATTTGAACCCCCAAAGGGCCACAAAGAAAATGAAAAAAAAAAATTTGGGAAAACCAATGTATTTTTTTAATTAGAAAATTAAAAATTGGGTTTAAAGTCCATACATCAAAATTGGTAAAAAAAGGGGGGGGAAGGGGGGGGGGGGCCCTGAAAAATAACACAAAAAATTCACAAATGGTTGGAAACCCCTTTGAAATTTGAGATAGTGCCCCCTTTAAAACAGCCCCCCCAAATTTAAAAATTTGGGTTGAGTTCAGGTGTTTTATTTCAAAATGGATGACTTTTTTTTCAAAAATTTTTTGCCCAAAAATTTTTCATTTTACTTTTGAACGGTTAAAGGGAACATAAAAGTTTGCACCCAAAATTACAGAACTTGTGCCCATCCACCCTTGGTCCACCAGGGTCAGAAAAGGACTTTAAAATTTTTTAAGGAACCCAAAAGAAATGCTTTCCCCTTCTGCCCCTCGAAGGGGTTTTATACCTAGAGAATCAGTATCAGGTGCCCAACATGGCCCCTTCCCCGGGGAAAAAAAGTTTGGGAAAAAGATTTTTGTTGGAAAAAAAAAGACTTTTTTTCCTCAGGGGCCCCCGAAAAGCAATCTGAAGGGTTAATTTAAAAAGAGTTTTAATGTTGGGGGTCCGGATGTTGTCACTTTTTAGGTGTAATCGATGCATCAAAGGACCAAAGGGGGAAAGTGAAAAAAAATGTTTTGAATTTTTCAAAAAACCCCGAAAAATTGAACCCTTTAAAGTCCAAAAATTTTTTTTTTTCAAATTTGTGATGTAATAAATGTGGGATTTTTAAACAAAAAAGGGTGCACAAAACTCTTGGTTTTGACGGGGCAAAAAATTCCCTTTAAAAGCCAAAATTTTTTTTTTTCCCAATATTTGAAAAAAAACAAAAAAAAACTCCCAAGCCCAAAAAAACTTAGACGCTGATTTGGGCCAAGGGGGAATAATAACCCCTTCAAAAGGGGGTCAAATTGGGCAAAAAGGCCGCCCAAATTAAAAAAGGCCGTATAAAAATTACTTCATTGAAATCCATGTGAGAAAAGAAAATCTTTGGGTCTGAAAATCCCAAAAAACATTTTTTTTTTTCTGTTGGGGCCCGGGGTAACCTCTTTCTATGAATTGAAGCTGCACTGCAGGAGGCACTACCTACACTTTGAATGGAGCTACCATCAGCATTTCCTACAGCATAGTGATGAGCAAGTGTAATCATTACTATTTGCACAAATAGTACACTATTCGTGATACTCGTTACTCGTAGCGTAACGCTGGTGCTTGTGAGTGATGTATCGATTATTATCGATCTGGCACATATTGCTGCCTCACTTCAGTATACAAAGTGAGCTGGCACCTCAGTGAGAGCAGATTGAATGTTAGGGTCTCTCAGGGGGGCGCAACAAAATGCTTTATGCAGTAGAAATGCAAAAAAGCCCACCCTCCCGCCCACATCCACATCGGAAATGCTTGTTTTATAGCCGTATGTGTATGGGCAGAGCCTATCACTAATTGACCAACATTGGACTCGCTATTCTTACGAATATGCGAGTATCAAAAACTACTAGCTACGAGTATAGCGAGTGCGAATATTACGCCACTCGCTCATCACTACTATAGCGATTTCCATGTCAGTTTCACCTGCCAGAGAAAATAAAAAATGGCATGGAAAAAATGGGAGTTGGTCTAATTAGGATTTGAGAACAAGGAGAAAAACAAAAAAAAAAACTTCACACCACATGTAACATATGCACATGACAGAGAATGGAAACCATGACTCCAGACCTGAACCACAGAAAGATCTCACTATATAATGTCAAACCTGAGGCCTTGTGTAGACAACTGTATAACATGGATGAGTGCCATCAGTCATTTCAATAGCTAGCACTTGCCCACGTTATAATGGGGATGTGCACGTTTGATATTTTCCTCAAAGTTGGTCCAAGACAAAAAATTTACAGCGTGCAAGATTTCTCTCGGGGAATCGGATGGCACTCGCCCATTCAGCTATATGGGCACAGTTTTCATTGACTGACATTACAGAGAAAGTGGGGAAACTTTTTTTCCTCTCCCTACCTCCAAGAAAATCAGCTGACACTCTGATCAGGGTGTAATTAGTAGAACCAAACTGATTTTTTTGTGTGACCCTAGCCTTAATAGTAAAATATTACAGCAGCAGAAAGCTAAAGGCCCCGTTACTCGGCACAACATCGTTAACAACATCGCTTATACGTCACGGGGTTGGAGGAGTACCAGCGACGTCGTTGCAACCTCGTTGCGTGCGACTCTGGCAAGTTTCTACGACAAATCGTTGGATCGGAGTTGACAGATTTACCAACATGTTGTAAAACCTGATGATATCAACTCAAGCAACCTGCTGCATCGTTCTGTGTGACACCGCGATAACTATCTCGTGGAGCAAGGATTGTTTGCGGGGTTTGCGAATGATACCTGCTCACAACATCCTTGGTGAGTTGTACACAATATCTAGACGTGTGACATCTCACCAACGGTGTCAAAATGATGTCTGCAATGACTGCGCGCCCACGAGATCGTTGCAGATATCGTTACAATGTTGTGCCATGTAACGGGGCCTTAAGATTCCTTTTAAGAACAACTCTTACCTGAAAAGGTTCCACACAAGTGCAAGACTATCCTTGGCTCCAGTCAGGAAATGGCTACTGTCATCGGTGAAGGTGATGCAGGTGACATCCTGGTAGTGGCCATTGAGAATTGCAAGAAGATGTCCTGTGCAGACCTGACAAGAAAAGTAGTATAGCAGAGACAGATTAGGTAAATCCCGCATAGATCATATAAAGACAATTATGAGAGCTCGGCCTTTATAAGGCACCTTCATACCAGCTGTCAAGTTTCTGTTCAGGTGCTAGAGACGAATCACTTTTTTTTTTTTCGTCTGTGGTATTGGCTGACATTTCTGAGCAAGATCAAGAATGCTATTTAGTTTTGTCTATAACTTTAGCAACTTTTCAGAACCAAAAATTGCGAATCTTAAGAATACCAGTTTGAAATCTCCAGAAACCTTACATCAGAGGGTGACTAGAGATGCACCAAACAAATGAGATATTTGGTAAAAGTTGCAAAAAAGTTACATCATGTTGTAGAGGAGATATATAACAATAATTAAAAAAAAAAAAACTTAAAAAGAAATTAAAAACTTAAAAAAATTAAAAAGCCATAAAAAAAGGTAAAAGAGCTCATCTGAAGCACAAAATCATAGAAAGACTAAATACCCCAGAGAACCAACTGCCAAGGCTCAGCAGAGAAATACCACAAGAGACAGTATGCTAGAAGATGCACTTGCATCAATACCTATGACCACATAACTCAACCTAATAAACTACATCACTGCCTCAGCAAGTCTGAAAACCAACAAGAACAACAGAAGAACGTGGTACAGAAAAGAAGAATGGAGACAAAAATCAAGGTTACATGAAGAGAAGTCAGCCAGCTAATAGAAGTACAGAAGGGTGTAAAGATCAAGAATAAGACCAAGCTGGACATGTACAAAGGCCTGTCTCCATCTGAAGCCTTAGGCTGCTAAACAAAGGTTGATGGCACTTGCTGCAACCTTAGGGAGATATTAGAGAAGCTGAGGCCAAGAGAAACCCCAACTACAGAGTAACAGCAACTGAATAATAATACTGGACGTATATATGGGAGAAGGAAATAACACACAATACCAGTGCAAATGGCTGCAAGATCTGAGAATGAAACACAGTAACCACTTAGAACAAGAACCAGTCACCATTACTGAAGCAGACATCCAAGAACATGAAGAGCTGGACAGTACCTGGCTCAGACATGATCCACACCTACTGGCTAAAAAATTAACAGTGGCACATGAATGCCTGGCAAAACAGATGACCCAACTGCTAGAAACAGGTCACCACCTGGTTTGACTAACACAAGAAAGAACAGTGCTGATCATGAAGGATCCTCACAAAGAAACAACTCCATCCAACTACGGCTTAATCACCTGCCTTACAACCACATGGAAGTTCCTGTCAGGCATCATAGCCACCAAGCTACAGAACTATATGAATCAGTACATGAATCTGTGGCGCCCCTGCTGACCAGTGACCACAGAGTAGTATAGAAGCTGGGATGCTGAGCCATCCACCCCAAACCAAATACCCAACTCGCCCCCCGAACCCCTAGACCTAGGACTTTATGCCAGGCAGGAGAGGTGGGGGAAGGCTGAATGGTAGGTGGAACTTAGGAGAGACACCTGTGTAAGGGGGAGGAGCAACAGTAGTGACCTGGGGAAGAGAGAGTGACAGTCAGTCGGAGTCAGAGGAGAAACCGGTCTCCTAGCTAAAACCCCTGACCTAGCTAAAAGACTAACAACCAGAGAGAAAACCGGGACCGGCGGCCGGTGTCATCTTATGGCTGACTGGGTCTGAGGCTACTGACCAGGTGTAGAACAGAAGGAGTCCAAGGTGGAGGCACTGAGGGACTGGGTCGACGGACAGGGAACCGGCCCTGTAATAGTGGTTGGCTGCTATATGCCCCGGCCACAGATTAACAGGTGACGTGAAGGGTCTTTATGCCCAGAACCTACTGACCGTCACACTGATGGAAAGGCCTCAGATAGGACTAGGGATCCAAAGGGAGGATACCCAGGAAAGTCCGCGACTGCTAGCCCGGAGGTTGTGAGCGGTCCTGAAGAGACCCGAAAGGCATTAAGAAAGGGAGTGTTCTGGTGATCCATCTCAGCTGCTGACTAGCTACTGGTACCGCTCACTGCATAACCGAGACTGTAAAAATAAGAACAGCAGCAGTGAGTAAAGTACCCGGTTGAACTTGAGACTTGTGTGAGAGTTTTATTGAGCGCCCTTGGTTACAGACTCTGGCTTCTGAGAAGTTGCGAGGCTGAAGAAATCAGAAACACAGCTGTCAGTAGTAAGTTGCACCCCCACGGTCACCTCACAACCATCTCACTATAAACTTTAATCACCGGCCAGGGGATAAAGCAGCCCTGCCGTGGAGGGCTCATCACCTTGCTGCGTCACATCACCATCCCCAGAGCTGAGACAAGCAGCAGCAGTCACATCTGGCCACATACCATGGGTGGCATCACAGTGACCAACTTTAAATTTTATTTTTACTCTTTTTATATTTTTCCCTTTTTAAATTTGTTGAGGACCTTCAGGGTCACGGAACCGGTCCGCGGCCAGTACCATGACGTTCCCCTGTGACCAGACAGCAGTGACTGGTCCGAGTAACCCACGGCCCTGGTGGGCGATGCAAATCCAGCTCAGAAAGGCTTTGGGAACAAAACCAGAGGTTCTAAGCACCAGTCTAATCTCAGCACAGCTTGGAGTAACTATAGGAAAGCCTATGATTCAATGCCACACACATGGATCTGTGAATGCCTGATGCTCTACAATGTCAAAGGGTAATGAAGAACCTTCCTCAGCAAATCAATGGGGCTAAGGAAGACAACACTCAAAGTCAACTCAAGACAACTAGCACAAGTGTCCATCAAATGTGGCATATACAAAGATGATGCACTGTCCCCATTGCTGTTCTGCATAGGCTTGAACCCCCTCAATCAGATAATTACAGAGTCTGGCTATGGATACAATTTGAAGCGTGGAAGCACCATCAACCACCTGCTCTACATGGATGACTTCAAGCTGTATGCGAAAAATTAACGAGATAGCAATTCACTGATGCACCTTACAAGGATCTACAATGAAG
Organism: Allobates femoralis; assembly: GCA_033576535.1. NCBI lineage: Eukaryota > Metazoa > Chordata > Amphibia > Anura > Aromobatidae > Allobates > Allobates femoralis. The sequence goes on from JARQOC010000003.1 coordinate 426,405,986, forward strand.
ATATCGGGATGTCCTTTGGACTGGAGAAGGGTGGCCGGTTGGTAATAAAGAGAGGCAAGGTAGTAAAGACTGATGGAGTGGAACTACCAGCAGGGCAAACACCAGATGTGCAGATCTGCTATAAGTATCTCAGCATCCCACATGTAGGTAACCATAATGAGGAGTCAAGCAAAGAAGCAACATCCAAATACCATTAAAAGGCAAGACAGGTCTTGAAGGGCCAGCTCAATGTTCAAGCTGCTCAAGATTCACGCCATCAATACATGCACCCTGCCAGTCATCAAATACCCTGCTGGCCTAGTGTGCTGGCCAAAAGAAGAAATAGAAGTTGCAGATGTGAAGACCCAGAAGCTCCTTACAATGCATGGAGGTCTGCACCCTAAATCCAACACCCAAAGATTGTATATCAACAGAAAGGAGGGTGGTCAAGCCTTGAGAGGAATTCAAGCCACCATCATGGATGAAACAAGGAGTATATAGGAATACATCAGAAAAATGGCAACAAAAGATGAGATGCTAAGAGAGAGCCTAAGGCAGTAACATCAGTCCTGGAAGGAAGAACATGAACATGGGTGCCATGGCAAGACAAGCCAATACATGGATGTACCATCGATAGATAATGGAGGTGGCTGACATGGAGAAATCTTACCAATGACTGGAGAAAGCTGAACTCCAAGACAGCACAGAGGCACTAATCATAGCAGCACAAAAGTAGACAATAAGTACCAGATCCACAAAAGCAGGGATCTACCACACAAGACAAGACAATGGCAGAATATTTAAAGAAACCTCGGAAACTATCCAACACATTGCGGCAGGATGCAAAATGCAAGCAGGAACAGTGTACACCAAACGCCACAACCAATTTTATACTGGAACATATGTACAGCATATGGGTTAGTCTCCCTAAAGGGCACGTCACACGGGGCAACATCGCCGCCGATTACATCGGCGACGTAGGGGCGTGGCCTATCGACGGCGACATCGCCCCTACGTCGCCTCATGTAAAGAGAGACGATGTCAGCGCCGCCGGAAGGTCGCCTGGTTTCAGAGCAGTGCTCTGGAACCAGGCGACCGATCTGGGGCAATGTGCACACATCGCCCCATGTAACCAGCCGCCGGCGACCTGTCAGGCGATGGGAGCCATAGGCTCACATTGAAAACCCTAGCGGCAATGCAGGACAGACACCCCGGCAGCGATGCCGCCTGACAGCTCGCCGGCGCGGGGCTGGAGATGTCGCCCTGTCTAAATGGGGAATGGCGACGCTGGTGGGGCGCCAAAAACGTGCGCGCACCCGCCAGTCGCCGCCGACATCCCCAGCCCCGTCGCCAGGTGGGACACCCCATAAAAAGTGGTGGAGAATTAATGAGCTAAAAACCCTGTGGGACTTCAAGATCCAGACAGATAAGCAGGTGATGGCTAACCAACCAGATATTGTGATGGTAGACAAGGATCAGTAGACAGCAATGATAACAAATATGGCAGTACCAAATGACAGCAACATCAGAAAGCAGGAATGGGAAGCTGGAGAAATACCAGGGCCTTAAAGAACAACTGGAGAAGATGTGGAAGGTGAAGGCAACAGTGATTCCAGTGGTGATAGGAGCACTTGGAGCAGTGACCACTGAACTGGAAAAATGTCTGCAAAAGATCCCAGTAGCAACATTGGAACTCTCTGTCCAGAAAAGTGCAGTGCTGGGAACAACTAAGATACTATGCAGAACCCTCCAACTCCCAGGACTCTGGTTAGAAGACCTGAGAATGAAGAAACAAATAACCACCCCACAGAGGTGAGAAGGTAGAAAGATATCTATGGAATTAGACTACTACTTTTTTCGTTAACCACTGTGCTTTTTCGCTGGCTACATATTATATAGCCTCATGAAAAATATCCAGCTTGCGATAGACTATGTGGAGGGCCCCTAGTCGCCTCACTTATAAATTGTGCTTTTGGAGAAACTTATTTTATCACTAGTGTAGTATTACATATCTTTTCCTATTATAATTTGGGTTTCCCTGTACTGTGACTTATTACACTGGTCAACAAAAAAAATCATCAGCAAAGGTAATATGTCTGTTTTATGGAGTTTGATGTGTTGATTCCAAAAAATATGCTTAATTTTACTTAAAGAGGACCTGTCACCAACCATACATGGTGATCTAATTACAGTACTGAATGCAGCATGTCTGCTGCATTAAGGCAAGGGGTCCCCCAGCCCTTGAGCCCCCCTGTATCCCGAGATAATAGACTTTAAAAACTTACATAAAAAAATTGTATCCTTGACAGTCTCATGTCAAGAACTTTTAACTTCTGCTCATAGTTTAATTTCTATTTTGCATGTGAAATCATTTTAGTTCAATAAATAAGGTTTTGTAAGGTGAAGCATTTTTTTTCAGATATGTAGATTACTGTTTTCTTAAAGGGATCCTGTCACCTCCAGAACACCTCCTAAGCTACCAAAACATGTCCCTGCAGCATAGTATCACTAATCTCACACTCCTTTTGTCTCCTAAAAGCATCCTGTGAAAGTGCATAAAAACGTTTTAATACTTACTCATTAGTGATTATAATTAGCAGGGGCTATATTCTTTAGGCCTTAGGGTGTGTTGTTTTGCAGCTCCAGGATCCACCCTCTCTCTGTCTGTGTTGCTTTGCTTGTGCAGGCATTGCCCTCCCCCCTCTCTATCACTCAAGAATGCAAATCATTAGTCCTGCCTTCAGCTCCACATCACAGCAGCACAGAGAGAGGGTGGATCCTGGAGCTGCAAAACAACATGCCATGGTGACTGAAGAATATAGCCCCTGCTAATTATAATCCCTAATGAATAAGTATTAAAAAGGTTTTTCTCCACTTTCACAGGATGCTTTTACGAGACAAAAGTAGTTGAGATTAGTGATAGGATGCTGCAGGGACAGGTTTTGGTAGCTTAGGAGGCGTTTTGGAGGTGACAATATATTTCCTATACCTTATAATAATGATGCTGCTCCATGGAAACTATACGTGCTACAGAAAAACTATACACATTTTTTAAATCAGGACAAAAAGATGATTCAAAAAAGTACAAAGGTCACCTGCGATGATTACAGAAAATATTTTTTTGTAGACCTGTTATTTTTGTTTTGTCCTTTTTCCTCTTTTTTTGTGTCCAAATGCATTTATGATGGTTTGGTATCCTTGGGATGCTTTTTCTTGGCATCTCTCTATTTTTTTGCTATTTACTGTATGTCACTAATAAAGGTTTTCTGTACAGCTACTTTTGGCTAAAAAACTCATTCAATCTATAGGTTTTCTTGCTCATCTGGGTTAGCCTTTTCTGAATTCAGCCAAATATAAATTTATATTTATTTAAGTCTGGCTGAACCCCCAGAATCTGAACTTCAACGGGTCCATTCATCTCTAGTTACCACTAATGTAAAATGTACTTATCACTGTTTTCCATCAAAAGGGCATTGCAGGTAAGGACATTGCTGCTTGTACAATTGACCACAAAGTCAACAATTCATTGGATCACAAGAACTTCAAAAGAGATATTCAATTGCTGTGAAGAAAGCTCTAGGGTGCTCAAGTAGTCCAGAAATTGCCAGGACCACTTCATGATTAAAGGCTGCTTTACACGTTGCAATATCGTTCCGATATCGCAATTCAATGGCGGGGAGCGCGCATTTAGTGCACGTTTCTCCCGCATCGCATCGGAGGTTTACACATGCGATTTCAGGATCCAACGTCCGTACGATGTCTACTCCCCCCAACCCAGGAACGACCATTTAACATGGGAGTGAATGGGTGACATTGAACTTCACATCGGAGTTGGGCTGTCACACAGCACGATCCGGCTCCAATCTCATTCAATATGGAGCATTGAATAGCACGCTCATTCAATCCCCGATATCGCATTGACATCGTTCCTGCATCGTACTGCACGTTCCACCATACAACGCAGGAACGATATCGGCTCCAACGAGCAACCACGTGACTTTTCATTGAAATTGGACGCCGATATCGGACCGTGTAAAACGGCCTTAAGATTCAGCTTTGAGATCATTGAAAAAAGCCAGTAACGAGCTTGCTCAGAAATGGCAGCAGGTATAGGTCAGTGCATCGGCACGCACAGCGAAGTGAGAAGTTTTGGAGCATGGTCTGGAGTCAAAAGAAGGGCAGCAGTGAAGTCACTTTTTTCAAAGATAGACTGACATCCTGCAAGAAATAAAGGGATTGAACTACAGAGGACTGGGGTTAAATATTTTCAGATGAAGCCACCATTACATTGGTTAGGTCATCTGGAAGTATGAGTGACTGCAGAAGGGAAGGTGAGCACTCCATGAGTCCTGTGTCATGCCAGCAGTAAGGCTGCCTTCACACTTGCAGATGCCTCCGCAGCGTTCTGCGAAGGCATCTGCAAGCCTCTGCATGCAGACCGCAGCCCTATCCTTTATAAGGTCCGCACGGTGTCTGCAGATGCTTGCAGACTGCGTGCGCTCCCATTGCCCGCCATGAGTGATCTGTGCGCAGGCGGATGCATGCGCACAGATCACACACTCCCGTCCGCACCGGGACGCGACCTGCATCTGCAGACACCGTGCGGACCATTATAACGAATAGGGCTGCGGTCTGCATGCAGAGGCTTGCAGATGCCTCCGCAGAACGCTGCAGAGGCATCTGCAAGTGTGAAGGCAGCCTCAAAGCATCTGGAGACTATTTTATCATCTGGTTGCTTTTCACCTAATGGATTGGGCTCACTCACAATTTTGATAACTCTGTCATGAATAAAGAATGGGATCTAAACATCCCCCAAGAGCAACTTCTCTGAAGGACCTAGGAGCACTTCGGTGATTATTAATGTTTGTTCCAGTATGATGGGACCAAGCCACAAAGCAAAAGTGCTAATTAAGGGGTTCAGTGAATAAACATTTAAAGGAAAACTGTCAGGTCAAAAATCCATATGTAACATAATACTCAGCGTGTGCATGAGGCCTTACAAAATGCAGCATTACGCTGCTGAAGGGGGTTCCCTCTATACAGTACACTGACCCTGGCTGTGACACAGAGTGGACAGTGATCCAGCATCCTACCTCCCACAGGTAAACACTCTCCGATATTCCGGCTGCTAGGTACAGACTGTTAGGGGACGCCGATAAGCAAATCACTGGTGCCGAGCACACGATCTTCTGCTGCAGCTGATCCTGAGGAGAAGGACAGCCAGGGTTAATCTCAGACTTCGGCCACCCGGACCCCACTCCCGGTTCACTCACCTTCCTCTGGAGCTCCCATACATTGATGTAGTTCTTCCCCAGCTGTCCTCCGAGCAGATACTGACCGCCAAGCATCACCAGGCCTCGGGGTGAAGTGTTTCCTCCACGATAGGTGAGTAGAACCGCTCCTGTCTGCGGATCCCATGCCGAACAATTAGCAACCTGCCCAGCAGCATCGGTACTCAACACGAGCTCCAAGGGCGCCGCCATGTTTACCCGGGTAGAGTCACGTGTCTGCGACACAGGCGGCGCTATGGGCGTCACGTGACTGCGCTGCCACCACTCCTGTATCTGCTCATTGTGAGAGGTAGAGCAGGCTTCTTCCTATGGGCACTAGTATCTGCCTCCTGCCCGGGCAGCTGTGCCCTGCATCCTCACAATGAGGGGCCACACTGCCCATGAAAGCTGCATCATAATTGCTTACCACCAGCAATTATTCCAGTTTTCATCAGTACCACTTCAAAATGGCTACCTCATGGTTTTCATTATTATTATTATTTTTTTATATATTATTATTTATTTATATAGCGCCATTGGGTTCCATGGCGCTTTACATGAAAGGATGAGGAGACAAGAACAAGTAACTAAATCTAGGCGATCAGACGTACAGTACAGGAGGGGCAGGGACCCTGTCCACGAGGGCTCACAGTCTATGAGGGGTGGGTAAGGATACAGTAGGATGGGGGAATGTCTGTATGGGGCTTCGCCTGGGTCTCATGGCAGGTTGTGGGCTTGACGGAACAGGTGAGTCTTCAGGTGACACTTGAAGTTTACTCAGGGTAGGAGAGTGTCTGACGTGTTCGGGTAGGGAGTTCCAGAGTAAGGCAGATGCCCGGGAGAAGTCCTGGACTCGGTTTGTGTGAAGAGGTGATGAGGGGGAGCAGAGGAGGAGTTCTTGGGAGGAGCGGAGGTTGCGTGAGGGTAGGTATCGGAGACCAGGTCGGAGATGTATGGTGGGGCCAGGTTGTGTATGGCTTTGTAGGTCATGGTTAGTGTTTTGAATTGGGATCTCTTGGAGACGGGGAGCCAGTGAAGGGCTTGGCAGAGGGGGGGAGACAGGGGAGTAGCGGGAGGACATATAGATGAAGTCGGGCAGCGGAGTTGAGGATAGACTGGAGAGTTGTGAGGGAGTTAGCCGGGAGGCCATTGAGAAGGAGGTTGCAGTAGTCAAGGCGGGAGATGATAAGAGCATGGATGAGTGTTTTAGCGGTGTCGTGGGTGAGGAAGGAGCGATCCGTGAGATGTTCTTGAGCTGGAGCCGGAGGGATGTGGTGAGGGCCTCGATGTGGGGTTTGAAGGATAGGGAGGAGTCAAGGATTACCCCGAGGCACTTGGCTTGGGGGACTGGGGAGAGGGCGCAGTCGTTGATGCAGATGGATAGGTTGGGAGGTGGGGGTGGAATTTCTTGGGGGGAAGACTATGAATTCAGTTTTGTCCATGTTGAGTTTAAGGAAGCGAGCAGAGAAGAAGGATGAGATGGCGGAAAGGCTTGAGGGATTTTCGAGAGTAGGGAGGTGATGTCAGGGCCGGACAGGTAGATTTGGGTGCCCATCGGCGTAGAGGTGGTACGGAGGCCATGGGACTCGATGAGTTTGCCCTAGGCCGAGAGAGTGTAAATGGAGAAAAGTAGGGGTCCCAGGACGGAACCTTGGGGGACTCCCGACAGAAAGAGGGTAGGGTGAGGAGGAGGTGTGGGAGTGGGAGACGTGAAGGCCCGGGTCCGCTAGGTATGAATTATTATTATTTATCTATAGAGCACCATTCATTCCATGGTGCTGTACATGAGAAAGGGTTACATACAGACAAGTTAAAAATACAATGAACAAAGTGACAGACTGATACAGAGGGGGAGAGGGACCCTGCCCTTGCGGGCTTACATTCTACAGGGCAATGGGGAGGGACAGTAGGTTGGGTCTGCTCAGGTGGTTGTGGAGCGCCGGGTCCAATGGTGCGGAGTGCTTGGTCCAATGGTGGTGGAGCGCCGGGTCCATGTGGTGGAGCTCCAGGTCCAGGTGTGGAGCACCAGGTCCAGGGGTGGTGAGGTGGCACTGTGGTCATTGCAGGTTGTAGGCTGTTCTGAAGACATGGGTTTTCAGTTCCAAGTGTAGGGAACAGTCGGACGTGATGAGGTGCAGAGTTCCAGAGGATGGGGATGCTCGGCGAAGTCTTGTAGGCGGTTAGATGTGCAACATACAAGTGTGGAAGAAAGAAGGAGGTCTTGGGAGGATCGAAGATTACGAGTTGGATTATATCGGGAAATTAGTTCAGAGATACATGAGGGGGACAGATTGTGGACGGCTTTGTAAGTCAATGTTAGTAACTTGAATTGGATACGCTGGTGAATTGGGAGCCAGTGGAGGGATTTGCAGAGGGGAGAAGTGGAGGAATGGCGAGGAGAGAGGTGGATTAGTCGGACAGCATAGTTAAGGACAGATTGAAGTGGCGCAAGAGTGTTAGCAGGAAGACCACAGAGGAGGAGGTTGCAGTAATCGAGGCAGGAGATGTTGAGGGCGCACATTAGTAGTTTAGCAGATTGGGAGTTGAGGAAGGGACAGATTCTGGAAATGTTTTTTGAGTTGGAGGCAGCAGGAGGTGGCAAGGGCTTGGATGTGCGGTTTAAAGGACAAGGCAGAGTCAAGGGTTACTCCGAGGCAGCGGACTTCAGGTACAGGCAAAGTGTGATAGGTCTGGTAAGGAAGGTGTGTGGGATGGAGGAAAGATGATGGGTTCAGTTTTGTCTAATTGAGTTTTAGGAAACGGAAGGAGAAGAAGGAGGATATGGCTGATAGACACTCCAGGATTCTGGACAGCAGAGAGGTGACGTCTGAGTCAGAGAAGTAGATCTGGGTGTCATCAGCGTACAGGTGATACTGGAAGCCATGGGACTTTGTGAGTTGTCCCAGACCAAGAGTATAGATTGAAAAAAGGAGGGGCCCCATAAGAGAGGGGATGTGGCGAGGAGGTCGGTGTGGGAGTGGGAGACACTAAATGTGCGGTTGGAAAGGTAGGAGGTGATCCAGGAAAGGGCAAGTTCCGTGATACCAATAGAAAAGAGGATCTGTAGTAAGAGGCAGTGGTCGACTGTGTCGAATGCAGAGGACAGGTCTAAAAGGAGGAGGACGTAGAATTGTCTGTTAGCTTTGGCCATGAGTAAGTCGTTAGTAATTTTGGTCAGGGCAGTTTCAGTGGAGTGGTGAGAGCGGAAGCCGGATTGAAAGTCGTCAAAGAGAGAGTTGGATGAGAGGTGGGATGAGAGTACAGTGTGAACCATGCTTTTTGAGAAGTTTGGAAGTAAACGGGAGCAGAGATATGGGCCGGTAGCTGGATGTAGAAGTGGGGTCAAGGGATGGCTTCTTTAAGATAGGTGTAATTATTGCAAGTTTGAAAGCAGAAGGAAAGGTACCAGAAGTTAGTGATAGGTTGAAGAGGTGTGTTAGGGCTGGGATTAGTGTTGTGGTGAGGTTAGGGAGGAGGTGGGATGGGATAGGGTCCAGTGCACAAGTGGTGAGGTGCGATCTGGAGAGGAGATGTGCAAGTTCTCCTTCAGTGATGATGGGAGGAGGGTTAGTGGGGGAGAGGAATGATCCGGTATACATGGAGGTTGTGGTGGTTGGGTAGTGAAGACTTGTTTGATCTGGTCGATCTTGTTGGTGAAGTATGTTGCAAAGTCTTCTGCAGAGATATGGGAAGTAGGAGAGGGCAGTGGGGGGCGGAGGAGAGAGTTAAATGTATTGAACAGCTGCCTGTGGTTGTGGGACAAAGAGGATATGAGGGTAATGAAGTAATTCTGTTTAGTGGTGGTGAGTGCTGACTTCAATTTGAGAAGTGCCTGTTTGAATGCTGTGTAGTTTTCTTGTGAGTGTGTTTTCTTCCAGCGCCGCTCTGCAACCCTAGCCACTCGCCGCAGATTTTTAGTGGCCTTTATGCCAGGGTTGTCTGTTGATTCATCGTGTTCTGTCATGAATGAGAGGGGCAACTGCATCAATAGCTGATGTGAGTGTAGAGTTGTAGTAAGCTGTGGCATTATCTGTGCTATGGAGTGAGGATATGGATGATAGCGGGAAAATGGTGGAGAGTGTGTGAGTGTCAAGATGTGTGAGGTTTCTGCGAGGGAGTGCCAGTTGGTGGACATGGGTGACAGATGAGGAGGACAAGGATGAGAAGGTAAGTAGATGGTGGTCAGAGAGGAGGAGAGGGGAGGTTGTGGGTTTAGTTAGTGGCTGTGAAGGACCATTGAGAGAGGCCAAAGGACGAGGCAAGTGACAGGAGTTTGGAGGCTGTTGATTAGTGGGTGTCAATGGGGATGTTGATCTGTCGTTAGGAAGAGGTGTACTACTGTCCGCGCTGCTGTGACACAAAAGATCACCAGGAAGACAATGTTTCAATAAAAACTTCCTTTATTCCTTTTCTCTTACGCGTTTCGGAGCCACATCCGAGCTCCTTCCTCAGGGACATCAAGATTACAATGAACACATTCCATATTTAACCATTGGAATGAATGGTGAACTGCAGCCAGACGAGGTAAGACGGTGGACTTAAATACACCCACACACCAACACACTTCAACCCTAAGCCACTGACTCTATTAGGGCAAAGGGTGGCGGGAGTTTAGAGAAGTGTGGGTGGAGAGAGGTAGAACCCGAACAAAGGGTTGGAGGAACAGTACCAAAAACACTGGAACACTAAGTTGGAGGGGTGAATTCCCAGGAGAAGAGGTTTCCTGGAGGACACAGAACCTTGGAGGCAATTTCCCAAGGGAGAATGTTTGCTCTAGAGACACAGGCGAGGGAAGAAGCACCACAAGCAGACACACCCTACAGCTGAACACTACAGAATAGTGGGAGAACAACGGGCCCGGCAGCCATCACTAATATAGCTGGCCGGAGGACCCAGAGCTGACAACCAGAGAGGCAGAAGGAGCCTGGTGAGCCCAAATTACACCTGGGTCACTGGAGGGCTAGGCCAGGAAAGCCAGAGAGCCGGGTCTGTTGAGGTGAACGGGGAGACTTAGACCCTAATCACAAGACACACCGTTGTGATGCGGGGACTCTATGGCCCGCAACCTACCTACCGCCACAGAGTTGGAACACAGCCATCCTACTAGGGCTAGTGACCATAAAGCAGAGGGAATCATCACTAAAGAGCCCGTGATGGCCAGACCAAACCCGTGAGCGAGGACAGTGCGAGAGAGACTGTCTGAGCTGCAGTTGAACCTGCGTCTCCGGATAGGTGTAAGAGCTTTAACTGAGAACTGTGAACTGTAACTTGTCTGCTAAGAACTTGAAAAGTAAAGTACCCGGCAAGCTCAAAAGTGCCTGAGACTGTTCCTATACCGCGCCGCTGAAGAGATCTCCACCTGCGGAGCCGCATCCCTGCTGTCCCTTTGTGCTGGCTGGAGAAGCTGCAGGAGAAGAGTGTTGCAGCATCCAGAGTATGCAGCCCCTCACACTTCACCTGCCCCGGGGACACCCAGCCCTGCCCGTGGAGGGCTTACCATCTATGCTGCCCCTCATCACCATCCCCAGCAGGAATATGGCAGCGGTGGTCCCCACTGACCACATACTACGGGTGGCGTCACGACAACCGTCCCTGTACATATCCCCTATTTCAACTGACGTCCAGGCCACAGGACTGGGTCACGACCCCCGTGACTCCCCAGTGACAGCCGCAGCGATCCAGTTCCTGAGTACTCCACGGGCTGGGTGCGCCTTATACGTTATTCAGGTTCTTGGATGTAGAGTGGATGAAGCGATGTAGGGGGCTGTACATTATTCAGGTTTTGGATGTAGAGCGGATGAAGCTGTGGGGGCTGTGTGTTATTCAGGTTCTTGGATGTAGAGTGGATGAAGCGATGCGGGGGCTGTGTGTTATTCAGGTTCTTGGATGTAGAGCTGATAAAGCGATGTGGGGGGCTGTACGTTATTCAGGTTCTTGGATGTAGAGCGTATGAAGCAATGTGGGGGGCTGTACGTTATTTAGGTTCTTGGGGGTACAGCGGATGAAGCAATCCGGGGGATGTACGTTATTCAGGTTTCTGGATGTAGGGTGAATGAAGTGATGTGGGGGGCTGTATGTTATTCAGTTTCTTGGATGTAGCGTGAATGAAGCGATGTGGAGGGCTATGTGTTATTCAGGTTCTTGGGGGCAGAGCAGATGAAGCGATGTGAGGGGCTGTGCATTATTCAGGTTCTTGGATGCAAAGCGGATGAAGCGATGTGGGGGGCTGTAGGATATTCAGGTTCTTGGGTATAAAGCGGATGAAGCGATGTGGGGGGGGTTGTTTTAAGTATACTCCCGCATCAACATCTCCGTTTTCCCTTGGACCTATTTCTTTGCTGAATCTGTGAGGCCAAAAATTATATCCACGGATTAGGAGCTCGCCATTCCAGCCTGATCTTTGTTCCTCTGGAGTGTATCAAATCTAATCCTAGCTACCCCTTTTTTCCATATTAGGTCTGACTCACCCCAGCGGGGGCTGTGGGATATTCAAAACTGGGCCCTCTGGACGTCGTCGGGGCTGTGGGATGCTGTCACGGGGGTATGACCCGGTCCGTGGTCCCCTTTTGGGCAGTCAGAAAAAAGTGGGATTTGTAAAAAGGGAGTAAAAATTAAATAAAAAGAGTTTGTTGTGACGCCACCTGTGGAAGGCGGCCGGTAGGGGCTGCTTTTGCGGTCCGGACTCTGGGGATGATGGAGTTGCAGCTGTGATGGTGTAGCTCCCCACGGGAGGAGCGGGTCCCCAGGGCATCCGGAGTTTAGGCGATTTGGGGTGATGGAAGGCCAGCGGGGCTGGACTGGCTGCAAGGCAAGACCAGGAACACTCTCTCAGGCAGGCCCCTGCTGCCTGTGCGGCGTTTCAGTCTACCGCTCCTCAGGCGCTAAATGAACATTCTGACACAATGCTGAGTTTCAACCCAGTTTACTTGGCTTCTCTTGTCTGGCACTTCAAGTTACAGCGTAAGTACAGTGGCGACTCGGGTAGTCTTTGGCAACCGGGATGGCTTGTCCAGTGCACCCCCTTTTGTGTTGCTTCCTCCGGGCTTCCTTCCTCAGCGCTGCCTAGTCTCCTCCTTCCTGCACGCACCTCCGCACACAGAGCCCCGATCTAGCAGCCACGGACCTTCTGGGCGACCGGGAGGGTCACCGAGCCCTAGTATGGCTGCCTTCTCTGCGCTGCGTCGGGAGTTGGCTCATAGAGAACTTGTGGCCCACCGGTTCTGTGGTTGGAGCTTGGAACCTCCTCGCCACCTTCAGGGCCGAGCCCCTGGTTCTTGCCCTGTCCTTCTGCTTCACAGCTGATTTGGGTATGCGGGTGGATCGCTCACTACCCGCGCCCCTAGAACCCTCTCTGGCCTCCTGCAGTCTGTAAACTCGTGACAGGCCTCATCATGGTTCAGGCCTCTGGGTCTCCGCTCTCTCTCCTAATCCTCTCAGTCTCGTGTCCTCCGACTGACCTCCCACTTCCTGTGGTGTTTCCCCTTCGTCCTCTTCCTTTCCCTAAGCATTTCCTCCTCACTTCCCACCCACCACTTGTCTTCCCCCGCTGTCCTACAGCTACCTGAGCCGTCCTACTGTCTGCGTTCATCCGCTTGCTCTGGGACCGGGGTGTGTTGAGTGTGTTTGTGTGTGACTGGATGTACCGATCCCAGTTGCTGCAAACTAATAGTGGCGATCGGGCTGCAGGGGCGCCACACTTCCTTAAACATTGCTTGAAACGTATAGAAATATTTCATGAGAATCCACACTTGCAAATAATGGATAATATAGAGGAATTGGAGCATTAAAACCATTTTGATTAAATTAGTGCGTCCGACCACCAAAAGCGGCAACTTGCACGAAGTGTTAAACGTTTGTTGGAATTTAGTATACAGGTCTGTCAAGCTTAAGGGGGTTGTCCAGTCTTTTGCTATAATTCATATGTATATCTAGGCAGTTTGTAACATACTTCCTGTCAACATTTTGCCTAGTTATCTAGATATCACATATTTGTGACAGCCAGGGAACGTCCAGGGGGCGTGTTTGTTTTGGAGCCTGCATGTAACTGGGAAACTGGTCTTTTCCTCCCAGTCTTCTACAAACACGCCCCCTCTCCCAGTCTACACTATGCCCAGGCACCCCCAGGATCCCACAGGAGCTCCCCAGCCCCTAATGTCACCACCCACCCCCATTGTATACACAGCGGTCCACCGGCTCTGTGCCCCGTGCGGTCTACCGTACCATAGAGCCGGTGGAGTGGTCCTCTCTATACAGCAGCCACCAGCTCTATGGTACGGAAGGTATGAAGAGAAGCATCAGGCTGCACAGCAGACCACAGGGTGAGCGCACACACATGCAGCGGTCCCCACTGCACTCACTCCTTCACAGCAGTGGATTCGGCACAGTGTGTCAGTGCAGTGGGGACCGCTGTGTACAATGGGGGTGGGTGGTGACATTAGGGGCAGGGGCAGGCTGTAGGATCCTGAGGGTGGCCAAACAAAGTGTAGACTGGGGGAGGAATGTGCTTGTGTGGTGCCCCACTGGTCAGTGCGCCACAGTAGGGGTACTGCCCCCAAAGCAGAGTGTTCAGTATCCCAGTCATTGGGGAGGGTAATGTAGAACTGAGGCTCTCATCCCAGCATCCCTACACCTAGAGGTGGGGACCAATCAGCTAACCCGTTACCAGGGTAGCCGGTCTCGGTGAGAGCAGTGTTAGGGTAGAAGGAGCGGGAAACACAGACAGGAAGAGAAGAGTCTAGTCTGAAGGACGAAGCTAGGAACAAGTCCTAGAGGGACACCACAGGGAGGGCGTCCGAAAAGGAGGGGAGACCCAATGCCAGACTGTCCGAATAAACTGTCTGGAGGAATCCCGGTTCACAACGGGGTACCGCCTCCGAGTCGAGGTGCAGGTGAGTCCAGCCCAGAGACGCCAATACCGTGGGTCGCAGGTCTGGCAGGCAGTCCCCGACCTCGTCCAAAACGTGCAGCCCCACCAGGTATCCTCAAACCGGGTTGAGCCCTTTAGAGAAGAAGGGTCACCTCATCACACCCGATGGGCCTGGTAGGAAGTTGGTTGTACAGGGCAGTGCAAGGAGTAAGAAGGCGCAATAACAGAGGACAGTGAAAGTACTAAAGAAGGAACACCTGAGAGCCTTAGAAAGACTTTGTTCCCTCTGGTGACTACCCGGCCGACTACCCGGCCAGCTACCCGCAAAGACTATGTAACTGTGTTCCTGAACAGCTGAGAACTGTTGCCAGTAAAGTACCCGTACAGAGTCAGCAAGCCTCCGGTGTCTTATTCTGTTAATTTAAGACGCAGCTGCTGCCAGCAGCACTGCCCCGGGTACCCGCTCCGCCTGCAGGGAGCGTTGTCAACTGGCTGCAATACCACCATCCCCGATGGTCTGACAGCGGCGCTGGTGAGATCACCAGAAACTGCAGGTGGCGTCACGAGACTTTCTTTTTATAATTTTTCCCTTTTAACAAGTGACTCCAGGGTTACAGGTCCGGGCAGGCCACCAGTGACATCTCCTTACAGTAAACGCCCGGGTACCGAGTCCCCCTAGGTGGGTCACTTGAAGGAGACTGGGAGGAAACAACCAGTTTCCCAGTTACATGCAGGCTCCAATACAAGTGTGGTACCCCTACAGACCGGTCGCCACTAGAAGGTGTAGCAACCGGGATCGGTAAGTCCAGTCACCCCAAACACACACCCAACACACTCCCGATCCCAAGACTAGGGACTCTATGCCCAGAAACGGGATAGCGGGAGGAGACAAGTTGCCACCCGGGTAGGGATCTGCACCCCGGGAATCGGGTGACATATGTGTGTCAGGAGGGAGAACGGGGTCCCTATGCCCCCATGTTCGCCGGGTTCGCCTGAAGACCCTGTTGCAACCTCTGGACCCACTCCACCAATAATGCGGGACCACGGAACCCAAACCCATGTGCTGGGGTACTCCGTGCCGGCCCCGCCTGTGACCAGAGCTGCAGGACAAGACATGTTGCCGTGGCAGCAGCACTAAGAAGCCAGGATTGGCAACAGACTTTGTTTGAACATTTGCTTTCCCTTGTTTCCCCTAGCCTTTCCTATTAGTGTGTCCCCTTGTTTACATGAACATTTGATCATGAACTGCGCTTGATCAGGACTGAAAGTGTACACTCCGGTGCACTTCCTGTTGGTTGTACAATACGCTTTTATTATGTGAATATTAAAATGTGTATTTAAATTGTTTGCACTTGAATAGACAATTACACTTAAGACTGCAACGCACAAAACCCACTGGCATGGCCGAAGAACCGGTCAGTTTAGCCCCTGTCGCCACGCCCAGGGTATGTTCTAGGTTTTTCTTGTGATGGGTTCCCGAAGACTAACAGACTAAGGTGAAAAGACAATCGCCAAACTGACTTTGCACTTTTTCTAATTATTTTTCTATATCCATACTCCTACCCTTTTATATAGATAGAAAGTGTTTTTGTTATGTAACGTTTAAGCCACGAGTCTCCTGTTCCGGGAAGAAAAAGCACTCTTGTAATCTCGTTATTGTTATGTTATTATAAAAAAAATGTTTGCATTTCTGTGTACCGTCTAACCTCGTCCTAACACGAGGACGTGCTATCCTTTGCTCAGGGGGAGTGTGGCACCCCTGCAGACCGGTCGCCACTAGAAGGCGCAGCAACCGGATTGGTAAGTCCAGTCACCCCAAACACACACCCAACACACTCCCGATCCCAAGACTAGGGACTCTATGCCCAGCAACAGGATAGCAGGAAGAGACAAGTGGAGGGTGGGGAAGTTAGGATTGGACACGGTTAGGGGAGAAAACAAAGCCAAGTTCAGTAGTTAGTCAGTCAGCCAAATCAAGTCGAGGAGTCAAGTTCAGTCAGTGGGAGAAGCGAGAACACTATCACACAGGACTGAAAGGACAAGGACCGGGCGGCCTGTACCACCATGAGGCTTGTTCGGGTCCTGGGATACAGACCGTAGAAAGAGACAGAAGAAGTCCTAGGGACACAGATAGTGAGCCATCTGTGTGAGCCATCTGTGTGCCCGAATTAGCTGAGAAGCTGAGGGACTGGGGTAGAAACCAAAGTGCCAGCTCTGCTGAAGTGGCCAGGACACTCCAAGCTCCAACCACGAAAACCAGCAGGGTGCGGGGTCTTTATGGCACGCGAACCAACCTCCGGCGTAGTGAAGAGAAGGTCGCCATACTAGGGCTAAGGGACCAGGCAAGTCACCCACCAAAAGCCCGTGGCACCTGGATCGTAGCTCACATGTGGAAGAGATCGACAGAAAGGCCCATGAAAGGAACACAAAAGGGGGTGATATGGTCGAGCCATCCCAGCTGCTAAGAGACTACCAGAGCCGCCATTGCACTGTTTTGTAACCTTCTGGCGAGAAAGTGAAGTAAACCGGGTTAAAGCTCAGCACTGTGTGAGACTGTGACCGTGACTTCCCGCAGCCCAGACGACGACGAGAGGGCCCAGATCCGAGTACCCCTCGGTCCCTGCCCAGGGCGAGTCTCAAACCCGCCCCCAGGATGTTCCCTGGCTGCCGTAAATCTGTGATTTTTGGGAAACTATGCAAAATGTTGACAGGATATGTATTACAAACGTCAACATTTTGTCGCCTAATATACATGTAAATTATAGAAAAGCTTGCAACCCTTTAAGGAAAGGTAGTTTTTAACATTAGGGGGACACTACTACTCCTAGATATTTAAATTCTCTTCCTACTTTTAGACACATGTCATTTACCTCATTAGTCTGGGAGAGTTCGTCCACTGGTATTAGTATAGATTCATCCCAGTTTATTCTAAGTCCAGAGTAATCTCCAAACTCTCCAATGAGTGCTATAAATGCTGTCAAGGACTGTTCGGTGTCCCTCAAAAATAGAAGAAGATCGTTGGTGCATAGCACCACCCTTTCCTCCACCGCTGTGTATCTAAACCCATATATCTCCCTGCTGGAGCGTAGCTTGATGGCTAACGATTCAATAAGCATGGCAAATAGCAATGGGGATAATGTGCTTTCTTGTCTATACGACTCAAGGAACAATAATTCTTTGCCTGGTTTTGAAATAAGGACTATCACTGCCTCTCTCATAGACTCTGGAAGAGAACCCCCTTTCAGTGCCTCCTCGAACACCACCCGTACCCTAGGCAACAGGACCGCACCCACCTTCTTGTATACCTCAGTTGGGATCCCATCAGCACCCGGTGCCTTATTGTTTTGGAAATGGTTTAAGACCTCTTCTAACTTCTCAAGTGACAGTGGCGCATCTGCTTGTCTGTCAGTCGGAGCATCTGCAAGGTCTCAATATACTTTTCTATCTCCTGCGGGATTGGTCACTCTTGAAGCTTATAGAAATTCCAACACAATAATAAAAATATGTACAGTATGTTACTGCGCAAGTTTCACCTGATACAATAATTCACATATGTTTAAACAATCAATGAAAACAAAAAAGCATACAATATCTAAAAATAGTCAGTGGCCCAAGTCCAAGGTATTGTAAAGGAAAGAGAGAAGCAAAGCACCACTAATTTTTACAAATGGAAGAGGAAGGGTGCTCATCATGCCAAGAAATACAAGTACCAAGCAAGAAAAGACATGGCATATGTACAGTATACATAGGGAGCACACCAATAATTGTAAAAGTAATTACAAAGCTTTATTCAACATACATACGGACAAAAACATGTTAAACTCAGGTAAAATGTACATAGATGGGGAACCTCACACCAGGTTATTATATGACAAAGTTGTCACTCAATCATAACAAAGCACCATGGAGAACAAAGGAAGAGTGGCAAATAAAGACAGCTGAAGGATATGACCCCGTTAGTAATGAAGGGTACTAATAATTGATTATACACATGGCAAGTTGATAAACCATCAATTATCATGATCCATATATAGACCCCTCAAAGGCATAATCCAGAGGTCCCAACTCCAGGCCTCAAGGCCGCCAACAGTGCAGGATTTCAGGATTTCCTTAGTATTGCACAGGTGCTAATGTGATCATCTGAGAGGTAATGATTCCAAGCCCTGTGCAATACTAAGGAAATCCTGAAAACCTGCACTGTTGGCGGCCCTTGAGGCCTGGATTTGGGGACCTCTGCCATAATCAGACGTGTCATAAACAGAAATGTTATGAAAACTGCAGTATAGCAAATGCCCCTCAACTTGCTTGAGTATTGGACTATAAATAAGTAAGGATACGTTCAGACGTAGTGAAATTCGGGCATATTCTGCTTTTACGCGGCGCTTTTGAGGGGCTCGCGTAAAAGCAGTGCCAAAGAAAGCTGGATATGCCTTCCAGCAAAAGCTATGGCTTTTGCTGAAAGGCGTGTAGATGCCGCATTTGGCCACACATTTTTGTGTGCGCACTTTCACTTCAAAAGCGCACACGCAAAAAGAATTGACATGGCCATTCTTTGCT
>JARQOC010000003.1:426424757-426564757 GCA_033576535.1 Allobates femoralis
AATTGACATGGCCATTCTTTGTTCTTTTTTCGGCGCGCTTTTCCCATAGGCTACATGTTAAAATGGCCTCGGAAAAATCGCGCCGGGAAAAAGCGCCGCATTGGCATGCAGTCGCGCTTTTTGCACGTAAACGCACACAAAGAAGCGCCACCGCACAATACGTGGCCAAAAACGTCGCGTATGAACCTAGCCTTAATGATATAACAGATTATAAACTGGATTAGTTACCAAGATACTTTAAGGATACTGTGGTGAAAAACCAAAGTGCAGGGTCTGTTATCAGTCACTACAAAGTATACAAAAGGCAAAGACAGGTGTCTAATGTTGTAAGTTTATACAGAGTGGGCAATAGTCCCAGGATGCTAATAAACAATTATGAAACCTATATGGCCTGCTAATATCCAGGGTCCATAGACAGAAACCATTTACTGAAGTATTAAAAGTGGTAGATGGTAATAAAATGGATAAACATGCCCAGTCTCTAGCAGTCACTATAGTGCATAAAGTAAAGTTTAAATCATATGGGTTGAGGACCCCAAGCAAACCCTACCCCACGCGTATTGCTGCTGGGGAAGCAGCTTTATCAGGGAAACGACGGCTGATGTGATAAATGCAGGCTTATATAGCAGTTATAGAAATGTCATTACGGTTTCCCGCTGTGTTTCCAGTGGGCACGGGACCGTACGTGTGTAATCATCACATGATAATGTTGCCAAGCAACAGTACTAGCGATCCCGCTGGACCGGAAGTGCGTCATCAGTTCCCATGGCAAAGCAATGCCAGGGAACAGAACATCAATACAGAAGTATTATTGTACTACCAGTGAGCAAATGAACGTCCAAGGTATTCACTATACATATGGGTTTCGGTAATTATATACCGTATATACTCGTGTATAAGCCGACCCGTGTATAAGCCGACCCCCCCTACTTTTGCCCCAAAAATCTGGAAAAACCTATTGACTCGTGTATAAGCCGAGGGTGGACCCCAGCACAGGTACACAGCCCCCAGCAGTGTGGTATACAGGCCCCCCCCAGTGGTATACAGGCCTCCACAGTGGTAGTATATAGCAGCCCCAGTGGTAGTATACAGCAGCCCCAGTGGTAGTATACAGCAGCCCCAGTGGTAGTATACAGCAGCCCCAGTGGTAGT
Organism: Allobates femoralis; assembly: GCA_033576535.1. NCBI lineage: Eukaryota > Metazoa > Chordata > Amphibia > Anura > Aromobatidae > Allobates > Allobates femoralis. The sequence continues at coordinate 426,425,910 of JARQOC010000003.1, forward strand.
ATACAGCAGCCCCAGTGGTAGTATACAGCAGCCCCAGTGGTAGTATACAGCAGCCCCAGTGGTAGTAAACAGCAGCCCCAGTGGTAGTATACAGCAGCCCCAGTGGTAGTATACAGCAGCCCCAGTGGTAGTATACAGCAGCCACAGTGGTAGTACACAGCAGCCCCAGTGGTAGTATACAGCAGCCCCAGTGGTATACAGCAGGCCCCCAGGGGTACATATAGCAGCCCCCAGGAGGTACCCAGCAGCCCCCTGGGGGTACACAGCAGCCCCCAGGGGGTACACAGCAGCCCCCTGGGGGTCCCCAGCAGCCCCCAGGGGGTCCCCAGCAGCCCCCAGGGGGTACACAGCAGCCCCCTGGGGGTACACAGCAGCCCCCTGGGGGTACACAGCAGCCCCCTGGGGGTCCCCAGCAGCCCCCAGGGGGTCCCCAGCAGCCCCCAGGGGGTACACAGCAGCCCCCAGGGGGTACACAGCAGCCCCCTGGGGGTCCCCAGCGGCCCCCTGGGGGTACACAGCGGCCCCCAGGGGGTCCCCAGCAGCCCCCTGGGGGTCCCCAGCAGCCCCCAAATGCTGGCACTCGCCCCCCCTTGCAGAAGGGCCCCCCCGCTTCTCTTACCATTCCGGACTTCTGATCCGCGCCGCTCCTCGGTGCTTCATCCTCGCTGCTCCGTCCGTCTTCTACATCCGGGATCCCCGGCCGCGCGATGACGTCATATGCCTGCGACGGCCGGAGATCCGGATGTAGAAGACGGACGGAGCAGCGAGGATGAAGCAGCGAGGATGAAGCACCGAGGAGCGGCGCGGATCATAAGTCCGGAATGGTAATATAACCATCGGGGGGGGGGGGGCCCTTACAAGGGGGGGCGAGTGCCAGCATTTGGGGGCTATATGCACTGGTTCCCCCTGCCGCTGATTGACAGGGGGAAGCAGTGCATATTTAATGAGCGGCCCCACGTGACGGGGCCGCTCATACAGCAGCCTCCCCCCGCCTCCTCCAGCCTCCACAGCCCCGGACACAGCCCCCCCCGTATTGACTCGTGTATAAGCCGAGGGGGAGACTTTTCAGCCCAAATTTTGGGCTGAAAAACTCGGCTTATACACGAGTATATACGGTATGTGTGTATGTGATTTTCTCAATTCTTATCTCACTATAAGGGAATTATATTATTTCCAAGGGTTGACGTAAAAAGAATCACTTCTCAAATAATAATCACTGAGGGTACCTTTACACGCCGCTACAGCATGGTGGAAACAACCGGGTGCTTCACATGCACGCACCAACGGCTACAAACGGTACCCGCACCGCCTTTACACGCCGCTACAAGGTGCACTACAGAAGGTTGAATCTATCTCTGGATGCACTGCCGGGTGCCTAAAGTTACCTTCTTTAGAGCACCTTACCTTATTTACACACCGCTACAACAAGGTAATATGGGCGGAACAAAGGCAGCAGGGAAAACACATAGGCGTGCCACAGTCCATCACGCCGCGCCCAAACGACAACCATTGGCCAACACAATAGTGTTCTGATTGGGCACGACGCGAAGGGCGGATGGCGGACACGTGACGTAGTAGTGTTCGGACTGTGGCACGGAATAAGCGCTTGTGACATGGCGGAGTGTGGCGATATTGAGCTAGGGGATGTATATGCGTCACATAGTAGCGGTTTACACTCACACTCCGTGCGTATGAAAATATCAGTGTTGGCCTATGTGTGCATAGTTGAAATGTTTGCATTGGCACGGGGCTTAAGCGCATGTGACATAGCGGCGTGTGGCGATTGCGCTAGGTGACGCTTACGTGACACACAGTAGCGGCTTACAACACACAGTATGTGCGTTTTGTAAACTAAGTGTCCTATGTGTGTGTCTGGATACCAATGTGTAAATAGGGCCTCAATGGCGCTCGCATATGTGGTAACAGATGTCAATGCCCTTTAGCAGCTCACATGCCACATGTACATGATGTGTGTATCTACGTACTTAAACCCACCTGACAGACAATATGATGTGCTGCATCAATGTGTTGTGTGCAGGTGACCCTCTGCCTACACCAAACCACAAGGGTTAAGTACACATATTTGGCACATAGACTGTTGACCAAAAACCTTACCAAACCTCATGGCCACCCACACATATTGTGTTTCATACCCATCCATAGGTGGCAATGTGTGCCAGCACTGGCCACAACCCAAACCTTGATCACGCTGCCCTCCATCCCCAAGTAATCAGGCTCACACAGAGTAATTTGGATCCAAGAAAAAAAAATGTATTTTTACTTTCAAAACATGACCTTGTTAAAGACAAAAAAAAACATACAAAAAGGAAAGACAATGGACATTCAAACAGCATGTGACATTGTAACCAAATATAAATTTGGGATCACAAAATAACCAAAAATGATACCGTGTGCAGCACCAACATACAAATAAAACCTAATCTAACTAACTAAAACCTGTGCACACAATTAAAGAACCAAAAACAAAAAAACAATGGTGCAGCAACCCTGCTGTTAGCACCATGGCAACCTTGTTATGATCACCCAGAACCGCCCACACTAGACGTGCTGGTTCTGCCAGCCCACTGCACCAGAGCCATTAAAGTAGGAGCAGTAAGCATCTCTACTGTCCCTGGCCTCCTGCTGAGTGTGACCATGGCTCAGCGGCTGGAGTGGCGCCACACCATGGTCGTCATCACGCCAAGACAGCACACAGCAGGCCAGCACTACCGCGTCAATAGACTCCAGTTTCATATGCATAGACGTATGAAAAACCCGGAATGTATTCGCCATGATCCCAAACGCATTTTCAACCACACGGCTGGCCCGGGATAGCCGGTAATTGAAAATGCGTCGCTCAGAAGTAAGGGTCCTCTGGGGATATGGCCGCAGTAGGTGTGCCTGAAGTGGGAATGCTTCATCCGCCACAAACGCAAAGTTGAGATGATGGGTCGTCTCTTCATTTGAGGGTAAGTTCAGCCCACCGGTCCTTAGTTCTGCCAAGGAGCAGTGTGCGAATGTGGAGCACACTGGGACAGGGTACACGGTGCCGGACCGGGGTACTGCTGGGATTGGTCACGGCGGTCCTGGTCCAGACCGTGTCCCGGGCCCGCACAATAAAATGGGGGTTATTTACAGGGGATTTGTCACTCGTGACGCCACCCACTATATGCGGCCAGTAATGGGGCCGCCTCTGCTGCAGAACCTCTGGGGATGATGGGATAGCAGCTTGGATAGAATAGTTCCTGTGGGCAGAACTGGGTTCCCCGGGGCAGTGGTAGTAGTAATTAAAGACTGTGAGGATAGTTATTGATGCTGCAGGAGAGTAGGGGTAGCAGTAGAGATGATGAGAGTAGAGGTAATCGCAGTATATGAGGGCAAGTGGGGCTTCAGTATAAGGATCACACACACTCACGGTTTCTGTTGTTTTCCAAGTCTTTACTTGCAGATGGTATAACACAGTATTGTCCACGGAGTCTGTACCAGGTTGCTCCCACCCTGACCGGGTCCTTGGCTTCCTACTTAAGCGCTGTGTGTGGCCCTGCTGCTGCTTGTAGCTGAACTGCTGGCCCTGTCTCTGCTCACGGGTACCAATATGCTGGGCAACTTGAGTCCTCTGTGTCACTGACTCCTCCGTGTTGCTTTGCTATGGTGCTGTGAAGATGGTGGACCTTCACTATACCGGTGTTTACTGTCCTGTCTGCCTCAGGCACAGCCTCGGATCCGGTATCCGTCCTAAGCGCCTCTCTGGGGTTAAGTTTGGGGTAACTCTTTTTCCCGGGTATGTTCCTCTGTTCCTCTGCCTCCTCTCCTCAGACCTCTCAGGACCTCCACTTCTACTTGACTCTGCTCCTGCTCCAGACTAAACTAAACTCTCCTCTGAACTGAACTAACTGTCACTCTTGCTCTGTGGTAAACAACTTAGCTCCTCCCACTAGTGCAGGTGCCACCTAAGCTCCTCCCACTTTCTAGTGTAGTGTTGTGTGGGGATTAAACCTGTGTTGATGTTTCTGTGGCACTTTAACCCTTGGGTGCCACGTTAACACACCCCATCGGAGTTGCGGCCGTTCATTCCAACGTCCACGTAGAGGAACTCATAGTTCGCATCCACTAGGGCCATGAGGATTATACTAAAATACCCTTTGTAATTGTAAAACAAATAGCCCGAGTTGGAGGGTTTAGTAATCCTCACGTGCTTACCATCCAATGCCCCGCCGCAGTTTGGGAAGTTCCACCGGCTTCCAAAGCCTCGGGCTACTTGCATCCATTCTGCGGCTGTTTGTGGCATCTTTAGGAAGGATGGCTGCAGAGCACTCCAGATGGCCTCACACGTCTCAGGGATCAGGCAGCTCAGCAGGGGCAGGGAGACACATGACGCGTATGTGAGGGATGTCATTGACTGCCCTGTAGCCAGGAACCGCAAAGTTATAGCCAACCGCTCCTCAGCTGATACCGATGGTCGCATAATAGTGTCCTGATGGGCTATCAGTGGCCTCACGTGCTCCAGAAGGAAGGTGAAAGAGTCCTCGGACATCCGGAGGTAGTTTCGGTAATCATCGGGATTGTTCTCCTCCAGCTCACGCAACAGCTGCATGTGGCCCCGGGTCTCCCGGCGGCGAAGCCAATCCCAGCTCCACAGCCGCCGTTGTCTGCGACGCATCAACCGTTCATACTGATCCTCAAGCCACATTTGCTCTTCCACCAACGCAAGAGCTACGATAACATGTTGATCATGTATATTCTGCATCCTCGGTGTCAGCACCTGTAAATGAGAAAAGACAACATCAGTACATACAACAATATGAGGACATGTTAGCATGTCATGCAACATACATCTATTTGGGATTACACACTATAGCAAAGCAGATGTCAGCCCTCGTGTGAGCACAACACACATCCTTGGGAACCATGCAAGGCCAGCAACCACTAGTGGGCGATAATCCAACGGAACATGCTCACTGATCATGGCTGCCCATCCGTAAACACTTTGTTGAGTGGCAGAAAGTATCACATCTGGACCTATCTGTGTTAAAAAGGGACATGTGTCACCACAAATATCGCCTGCACATGTCACATTTAGCAATGCAGCATACCATGTCTAGTTTCACAACCACAGTCAGTAAGTAACAACGTACCACGGCCTGCCAGGGTGAGTAATCACAGATGTCACCAACCAGATTACACATGACTCATCAAGTCGGGAATTGGTCACACGTGTTTGCAAGGTTGAGATCCACATCGGCTCAATCTCTGCAGCGTCACGACTCAAAGCCATGTTGGTCCCAGTGTGTGTTCTGCCCAACCAGTATGATATATTCATTGCTGTGCACATCTGTACCACATTACAGTCTACATTCAAGCAGCCATTATCCTACACGGTGAATGGAAACAAACACACAAATGTGTAAATGTCAATATGCCAAACTCTGTACAACATGTGAATTAATAGGCAGTATGCAACGCTAATGTAGTCACAAAAATAACATCCCAAGGGCGGCCGCTACAGTAGTCTATCGCGTTACCCCAGCCAAACATGCGCCTCAGCCCCCCCACGACACTACATCCATGTTTGCCCAGAAATACTTACTTAATGACTCTGGCCAGCAAGTGTAACGTCCACCGGGCTGAACAGCTTTTCAAGGAGCCACAACCAATCATGACGTTGCGATTTCTACTAATCAGCTGCCGCTAGGGCTGTTCACAGGTGTACGCTCATAATGTGCCTAATTGGTGTGTTCGGATTGGTGTGCAATGAGTATAAATATCAGCCAATGGCGACCAGACCCTGTCCAGACGTCCATGTGCATTGAGCTAGTGGTGTCCAGTGATACATGCTCTGTTGGTCTGATGGTAAGTTATCTCAACGTGCTTGTTCCTTACCATGCGTTTGTACATAACGCAGATGCATCTGGCACATGCCGCTTAGGCTGTGTGTGACACATGCCGCTTAGGCTGTGTGTGACACATGGCGCTTTGGCTGTGTGTGACACATGCCGCTTTGGCTGTGTGTCTATGGTCGTTGTGTTATGTGCTTCAAGTCTTTATTGTGTTCCTGCTATGTTCAAGGCTTGTTATCTATAGGCAATAGCCATGTTGACTTTATTGATCAAATATGGTTAGGTATTACATACATTGGAGTCTAGTTGTTTGTAGGGCAACTATTATGGGCTGCTTGGCCACAGTCATTTATGTTTTCATTATTGGCCTGCAAAGTGCGTAAGTGAGGGCTGGGGATGGTTGTTGCATGTGGTACTGTAGGGTGTTCATGGGTGTAACGGGAAGTTGAGGATGTGGTTGGCCACAAGCCGCGGCGTCTGCTGTTGTGTCAGACAGACGTTCTTCATTTAACACATGCCAAACCTTTCACATTGTGGCAAGGACCAAGATGACATTTGGGCCACCATGGTCGGGTCCATATGTGCCCCTGCCACCATGTTCCCTGTCACCATGTCTAGCTATGTTGGTAGTTTTACTGTTTGGGTGTAATCCTTGTGGCCCCATGTGCCTTTGGCCACATATGTAGTGATCAAAATCTGGCAAAACATGTGTAGCCTAGATGATATATTGCACATTGACAAAGGGTCTCCCACATGCAAACATACTTGTTAACCACCAGATTTATGCCCATAAACACCTGCACTTAGCCACGCAATATGTTTATTTTTGCCCATGCATGCCTTTGATGTTGTATGCTTGCTTATAATTCTTGGTTTTATGTTTGTTTTCACACAGATGCCGGGGGGTTCCGTGGAATTTGTGACCCAGCTCCTCACAGCTTATCAAGGACACGAGTGCCTGTGGCGCACATCGCTGCCTGAGTATCGGAATCAGGCAGCGCGGGAAGCGGCCTACAGGCCTCTTGTCGAGCTGGCCAATCGGCTGGCCCCCAGACAAGGCAAGAGGTGGCGAAGGTGGCTGAGAAGATAAAGAACCTGCGGGCCTCATTCACGCGAGCTCACCTGGCTTACATGAGCCGTCGGTCGGGGGCTGGAGGTGAGGAGGTTGCTAGGCCAAGATTATGGTACTATGACCTCCTCACCTTCACCCTTGGCCAGGGGAGCTCGCGTGCAACGAGGACCAACAACCCCCTTCCCGCGTCCCATGTAGGCCCTGCCCAAGACGACTCTGCGCCACAGGAGGTGGGTAATTGTGTAACGGTGCTGGTCCACAATGTTTGCATCACAGGTGTGCTTGTCTGCATGCTTGCCCACAACCCCATTCTTTATTTATTTTAATCTCCTTTCCAAACATTTATTGATGTTGTATGTGGGTTGTATGTGGCCTCAGGGGCTTTGCTTTGTAAATCAGAAATCTTTTCCAAAAGCCCTTCTCCATGTCTGTTACAATTAACGAACATGGATGATTTGTGGATTGGTTTGCATATTATCCACAATGGTGATTTGGTGTAGTTGATGTCAGTCACAGCAACATATAGTAACTTTAGAACCCACACATGTGTGTCCTTTGGCCCATGTAGTGTATTTTGTATTGAGCCAGCAAATTGATAGGACGTTTAATTGTGAGGTCTGGTTCAGGCACATGGCCGTGCACTGTATTACAGGCAGCATCAATCTCCTGTGGTCACATATCAATTTGAGCTTAAAACATAGTCAATGTTAACAATCTATGTTTCGGGCACAGTGGGTTGGATGCCACAGGTGAGTATACCTGACACATGCAGGTGTTGGACTCCCTAGCCTTGATCCTTTCTGATATATGTTGGTTGTTTGGGTGCTGGTGTGTTGTGTGGTGTTGGGGATAGTGTTGGCCTCTGGCCAATTGACATACATTATGCTGCTTAGTGGTATTTATTGTTTCTTTTTTTTCTCCTTTTCTTTCCACAGGCCCCTGAGCAGTCCGGCTCCATTCTGGAGAAGCCTGCCGCTGGTGATGCTCGCCCATCAACATCAGCGGGCGAGCTGGAGGACATAACTAATGATGGGGGTCCAGGCCCAGTGCCCAGCTCGGCTATCCGGCGAAGGTGACGACCGGCCCCACCGGAGACCGAGCTGGGCACCTGGGCCAGATGTGTCCTTTTGAACGAACAACGGACCCACATTTCTAGTTATGCCCTCCACGCCAGCGACAGGCTCAACAACATGGAGCCGAAACAGAGGCAGATCGCTCAGCGGGTCTTCGACCGTGTCCTTGATGCGGGCGAAGATGGGGCCCTGCAATGGGGGTGTGGGATTCTGCCCCCAACGAGGAACACCCTTTGGCCCCTTTCGCCCGCCCAACCACAACAGCGTGTGAGGAGACTGCCCCGGACCCCTACTCCCCCCACAAGACGTAGTAGACGCTATGGACGCTCTCAGGCAGGGCGGGGCTGCCATGAGAGGGGGGGGTGAGGCATTGTCAGAGCCAGCAGAGGAGGATGATGAGCATGGGGGACACTACTAGCCAATGCACTGAATTGGCCGTCTGGACTTAAAATTGATTTCCCCGGCACATTTGCCAATATTGAAATTTCTACAATTTATTTTGGGCCTAATTGGCATGTCTAATTTGTTTTTTTTGTGAGTTTATTATTTCTTAATAAATTATATTTGACCACACATTTGTGTCTTCAATTTGGCCACTTTGAAAAAAAAAGAGAGTGGGTGAATGTTTATGGTAAAAAATATAGTGGACAGTATCCACACATTGTGGCCAATGGCGCCAGAGCAGGAACAGAATGTGGCCTGGTAACATGTAGTTATACTTCAAAGAGGTCTACTGATCTGGGTCACACAGTTATGGACTTTACACATGTTGTGGCACAAAACATGTGTGTAGTGACATCAAGGAACACACATAATTAGTAGTCTCACATTTTATTGGACACAAACATGTGTGACACACATTTCCCACAATAGACACACTTGTGTTTGAGGGTAGTAGTAGCCACTACACACTCCCCATGGTCCCAATGTGGGACACTATAAGCAAAGAGGCCAACAGGGTAGCCACTACACACTCCCCATGGTCCCAATGTGGGACACTATAAGAAAAGAGGCCAACAGGGTAGCCACTACACACTCCCCATGGTCCCAATGTGGGACACTATAAGAAAAGAGCCCAAAGGGGGCAAAAAAAAAATAATAAAACAAAAGCCAACAAGGCAACAGTCAACATTTTTTGTCCAACAAGGACAACAGTCCTTCCGGCCCGGTCAGGCCATTTAGGTGTGGGGGTTGTGCCACATCATTGGAGCCCACCATGATGTTGCTGCAGGGTAGCCAGCATGGCACCCAACCGGGCCAGGTCTTGTAGCCCGCGTCGGTGTGCCTGGTGTAGCCGTCGCGAGAATTCATGGTGGGCCCTCATCACGTCAGCCATTGTAGGTACACCTGTATTGTGAAAAAAAAATTACATTCTGATAGTCCCTATGGTTTGGTATGTTCAACCAACAAATATGCTCCTTACCCTCGGCCTCAAACTCGTCCTCAGTATCAGGGGGTGATGGGGAGGCACTGACACTCCACCCCGCAGCTCCAGCACGTTCTCCATCTGCAAAAATGGGTGAAGAACATTATTCACAAAATGGGTGCAAATCCTAATGACAACAAACCACCACACTGCTTACAGTGTGCAGGGCATAGCACACAACAAAACACACTTACCACCATAATCCTCCAATGCTGGCTCAATTGCTGCTTGAGGCATGGCCTCATCCTGCCCAACAGGGGATGGCACCTCAGGCTCCGGCCCCGCTGGATCATCAGCATCTGCCGCGGGCGGACCTGATGGGCAAGGCAGCTCCTCCTCCTGAAGCCTTGCTGGGTCTTCCTGCTCCTCCTCATGCCCTGGTGACGGGCTATTCCCTGGTGGGGATGGTGTGGCAGCTGCCTCTGGAGGCGGTGGGGTTGGTGGGCCACCTGCGGGTGGTGGCGGGGGAGCCTCATCAGATGAGGAGTCAGCGACATCTGTATTTGAATAAACAATCATTCAGATGTCAGAAGAAGGGTTCAGCACAGAGATGTTTCCACATTTAGATTGTTGGCCTATGTGTTTCTTGTAGGCCAGATATGGGATTAGGTCATGTGTTATGCATGTAGTGTGTGTATGAGACAGTAGTATGGTTATTGTGTGGAGAGCAACTAACACTGTGGACTCATCTTTGGACCAAAAAGACTGAGGTTAAGGCAGATGTGTAGGCACCCCCTCAATATTCAGGTGAATATATGTTACCCCATTGCATGTGTCCCGCCGTAGCCCACAGTCTCCTTATAATATGTTTGTCAACATATATGTGTTGTTTGGTGCTTATACATGGGCAAATGTGTGTTGGCCCCAACAATTACTCACCACGCAGCCTGGCAATCTGGGCACGGATGTCCACTATGCGGCCTGGGCATTTCTGCTTCAGGTCCGCTATTTTTTTCTGGATGGCTTTAGCAGTCCTCTCCACCCCCAGTTGGTTGAGCAGGGCCCGCTGGATCCGCCTAATGGTGCTGCGATTGCGCAGCCTGGGATGCCGGTGGTGATGGTGGCCCCAATAATCATACACACAATGGTCTATAAGGACCAGTAACTCAGCCATCCCCCATATTGCAGCGCGCTGTGCGGCGGCCATAACTGTAATGCTGTGTGCAGAGGAGGAGCTGGCACCTTGCAGGCAGAGTGAGACTGAAACCAACGTCATGACGTCAGTACGGCCGCTGGCGGGGCGACACAACATTCAAAGTCGCCCTACGCGCAGTGACACGGCCGAAACTTCTGCGGCACCTACAGAACAAGACCCTAGGGCGGTGCATAATGAAACCTTGTGCGCTGTCTACTGCATTATTCCTTTGCATGTGGTATGACAATGTGCACATTATATAGTGCGCGCAGTGTGACACGGCAGAAGCACTTCTACGGCACCTGCAGTACAATAAGCCAGGGCGGTGCGTAAACCAAACTTGTGCGCTGTGTACAGCAGTATTCCTTTTTATGTGTTAAGAGAATGTGCACATTATATAAGGACCATGCCGCATTGATACTTTGGCCTTCCGCAAGTGTGTGGCGGCGTAATTGTACTAATGTATCTGATCGTGCATACGGCGCGTATCAGTAGTGCTGAAGTGACAGCTCATCCAAGATGGCGGCCTGTGAAGGAAGAGCCAATCGTAACGCAGCATCTTCCACCAATGATCGCTGATGGGGCGCGGTATCCCGGAGGCTGTCACGCCCCAGGTAGATAACTTAGGTGTCAAAACAATCCTCCTGTTCCTCATTTACACGCTGCTACATGCCGTAACCATCGGGTTGAAATCAACCTGTTTTAGAGCTCTGCTCTGAAACAGCTGCCCGCAAGTGACGGGTGGAAACAACCTACTTTACACGTCGCTACCTCGGGTTGATTTGGCGGTGCAAGATACATTTGTCTCATCAACCCGGTTGTTTCCACCATGCTGTAGCAGCATGTAAAGGTACCCTGAGAAGTAATTTGTCTTTTTAAATCAACCCATGGAGTGTGATGCAACTCACTATAGTCATAACTAGTCCCAGAACTGGAGAGAGAGACTACAATTACAGTTAGTAGTTATATTAATTCTACTTACTGGATAAGTAAAGGGAGGTTAAACGATCCAAGGTCAGGTCCAATTCAATTCACAAGCTGGGGTCAGGTATACCAGAAAAACAAGACAGTTTACAAGGAGCAGGCAAAAGAATAGTCAGGTCACAGGAAAAGGGTCAGAAGTCCAGGTAAGGAAATAAAGTTTGGCTGGATCAGACTTACAGACGCAGCAGCAAGTGACGTTCTTCTGCGTCTGATTGATGATTGACACTGGATGGAGGAGGTAGCATGCTTAAGTAGAGGACTAATCAAGGGAAGTGAATACAGATGACTGCAGCACAGACCCAGTACAACCAAAACAGACTGACAGCTTCCACGCATAGCAGACAAGGACAGTGTGGAGATCGTGACATGGCGACAATATAACCCCCATATAGTGAGACAAGAATTGGGACAATTACATACACTTAGAATCAAAGAAACCCCTATATATCGTGAATACCTTGGAAGTGGGCCACCAACTGAGTATTTTTAGATATAGTATGCATATTGTGTGCCTTGTTTGTGTAAACTGTGCCAGCCCCCTGTTCCCGCACTGCTGCCACTCGCCTGCGCTTACACTGCTGCCTATGCCCACAGTGCTGCCCACCCCCTGTGCCTGCACTGCTGCCCCCCTCTGTGCCCACTCCTCCCTGCCTCACCTTCTCTCCTGCATGGAGGATATCAGGCTGAAGAGGAGTGATGTGACAACTAGGGATGTGCTCCCTGTCCCTGGCTGTCTTTCCCCCTAGCTGCTGCAATCTTACTGATCGCAGCAGCTAGGGTTCGGGTAGAGTGAGCACGTGCTCTCACCTATCTCCCCTCACTGATTGGTCCACTGCAATGTAATTGCAATGGGCCAATCATCACCTGACATTGCCATGGCGACATCTGGTCACCTGACCCAACCTTCAGAGATCATGAGATCTCTGGCAATTTGGTCTGCATCACTGATTGGTACACTGTATGGATATTGCCATACAGTGCACCTGCAACTTGTGTGTGCCCAGAGACTGCAGGGAGAGGACCCTTGTTCCTTTGCTGCAGTTTCTGGATGACCAAAGACGATTGAGCGACATGGGATCATCATTGTGGATTACCATTGGAGGATATGTGGGAGTAATGAAGATGGAGTCTAAATAAGTGTTTGTGTTTTTTGTCCTAATAAAATTATTTTTCTCTGTGTTGTGTATTATTTACTATTTACTAGAGATTTCTTATGGCCGGGTCTAACATTGGCCCAATATTCTGAATCTCGGGCTTGGTGCCAGTTGTCAACACAAAGCTGGCATTAACTCCTTTATTACTCAGTTTGCCACTGACACCAGGGCAACTGGAAGATTCTGGGTAAAGTGCCAGAAAATAGCGCTTCAATAAATTTGCTATTTTCTGGAGTGGCTTTGGGCTGCAATTCTCAGTGTGGGGGGGCCAGCTTTGGCCTCTACACGCTGAGGATTCCAGCCCCTAGCTGCCTAGCTGTACCTGGCTGGCAACCATAAATATGGCATAGCCCCACATAATTTTTTTTTAATTATTTCTAGAAATAATAAAAAAAAACAATGTCTGGCTTCACTGTATTTTTTTTGTTCCCAGCCAGGTACAGCTAGGCAGCTGAGAGTAGGTGGGAGACCGTAGCTGCCTAGCTGCTTAGTTTTACCTGGCTGGCAACCAAAAATATGGTGAAGCTCCACAAATAGAGGTAATTAAAAAAACAGCATTCGGCTGTATTTTTGATTACCGGCCAGGTGACGCTACAAAGCTGGGGGTGGGTGTCAACCCGTACCTGTGCTGGTGACCAAAAATAAAGCAGAGCCCCTCACCATCAGTGCAAAATCTCCACTAAATAGTCACTGTGTGAACAGTGCTGTATATTTTCTAGTATTTTGGAGCTAACATAGAGTTCTATGGGTCAAAATCGCAGCAAAATACATTAAAAGAATGGAAATGCTGCAGAATTTTTTCACAGGAAAATAAGTGGCAATACCTCTGCGGAAAAATCCGCAGTATGGGCACAACACTTCTAAGGTGCTGTAGTGCGGAATTGTCAAAAATACGCAGAAAAAAGCATGGGAAAATAGGGGCGGAAAATTGTTGCAAAAAAGCAGGCGGGAGATTCCAAATGGAGGAGATGGCGATGAAAAAAGAATAATGCCGCCCAGCAGGACGTGTGCTGCTGCATCGAGGAGGGGCAGAATGGAGCCTGGGGCCGCCTTTTCAGTCCTCAACCTCAGGGACTTCTGTAAGTTATAAGTTATTTTTCTGCTGTTTTATAGGGCGGATTTAGCTCAGAAAGGGATAGATAGGGAGCAGCTAGGAAGGTGCTGGGACAGGTAGTGATAGTGTAGGGGCTTAGATCCAGGTGACAGGTTCCCTTTAAAGGTGGCACCAGAGTTATTTCACTTCCTTACTGAAGTGCAAATTTGCATATGTCCTAGAGGGGGGATGTGGCTACAATCTCCTCACCTACTTAGCTGTCTCCATAAGGTAGTTAACAAGTTCCCAGACCTTGTCTTAGCCCACTCACACAGCCAGATCAGAATATCCAACACACTACACTGATGAGAGGCAGTTACCCTGAAATGCAGCATCTGTAGTTTGGGGTTATGATCTGGCACAAATCCCTTAGTCATATTAAAAAGCTTGTTGGAAAGCGATTATGACTTTGAGGAGCTACTTAAAGGTGGCACTAGAGTTATTCCACTTCCTTACTGAAGTGCAAATTTGCAATGTACACCTATAATTTACAATGTACATCCCTTGCTGTACCCAAAATTTCCTCTTTATAACATTGCCTCTAGAATATTCTCGTAAGCAAAATAGAACAGTCAAAATATTTTCCATACCTTTCCTATTCAACTCGTCCCTCCACTCCCCAAACTGAGGCCATACTAATTCCAATGGCTAAAATTTATACCCAGAGCCATGCACACAACAGACATAAAGTGTGGTGCTCCTGCCAGCAGAGCCGCCCCACCATTTCTGTTCTCTGTGGATAGAGAAGAAGAAAAATAGGAAAGAAAAAAAAAGGACCAAAAAGTTCAGAGGAGAAAAAAGATTCCCCAAAACTCTCCTCTCTGCTACAGGTAGTTCCCAAGGAGGGCAGGTGAACTGGTGCCCTACCCCCTGTATATAAACAAAAATAAAAATATATTGTCTGAGGTACAACATTCAAAACCTTGACATATAACAATATAGCATTGTTATGGTAATACGTTCTATAATACTCAAAGCTACCAAATTACAGTGTTCATTTAATTAGCATATATAGCAGTGTAAATCAATTCCAATTCCCACTTATGTATCACTAGATGGAGGCCCGTGCTATCTCATTGGTAGGGCAGTGACGTTACGATGAGGGCACGCTCTGTGTCACTGGCGGTGGTGGCCATCTCTTCCCCCATATACTCTCCCCCTCTCCGCTCTTTCTCCCATCATGTGTTCTCTGCTTGAGCTGTCTTCCTCCTGTGCACTCTCCCCCAGTGTACTGTCTTCTTCCCTCATGTGCTCTCTCCATTGAGCTGTCTTCCCCTTGTTTGCTCTCCTCCCTGTGTGTAATGCATGCAAATAAATGTATGTTTACTTAATACCCGGTTTGGGTGTTTAATTTTGTTAATAAAGTGTTTAATTTCCTGGTAAAAAAAAGTGTCTAGGGCTTCGCAGTATTTTCTGTTGCCAGCACATATAAACCAACCAGCTACTGGCTGCCAACTCCTGCTGCCTGGTGTTACCTTCAATGGCAATGAAAAATACAGGGGAGCACTATTTTTTTTAATTATTTAAAAAAATAATAAAAAAAAAATTTGCGTTGGCTTTGCTGTATTTTTTATTGCCCAGGCAGGTGGGGGCTGTAACTTTCAGCATGGTAAAGCCTAAGTGTTCTCGGCCCCCCATGCTGAAAATTGCAGCCAGCAGCCACCCCAGAATTGGCACCTCCATGAGAGATGCCAAAACTGGCAGTTACCCCGCTCTTCCAGCTGCCGTGTAGCGGTGGCAGACTGGGTAATAAAGCAGTTGATGTCAGCTTTTTTTGGCAGCCGACATCAAACCCTATTGTTAATGTCAGCCGTCGGGGGCGGCCGTATCGGATAGTGTTCGGAGCAGTGTTGGAGCCCCTCAGGGAACGGTGCTGTCGCCATTCCTTTTTACGTTATACACAGCTGATTTTAAGTATAAATCAGACCTTTGTCACCTTCAGAAGTACTCTGATGACTCAGTGATAGTCGGAGGTATTGAGAGAGGCCGGGGGGAGGAGGAATACAGAAGGGTGGTCTCGGACTTTGTTGACTGGTGCCAGGCTAACCATTTAGAACTCAACGTAAAGAAAACCAGGGAGTTGGTGTTGAGTTATGGGAGGTGCATGAAGGATTGCTTACCTATCACTATTGATGGTCAGGATGTGGAGATGGTGGAGAATTTCAAATATTTGGGGGTTCACCTGGACAGCAAGCTTGATTGGAGGTGCCATATGGAGAAGGTTTGCAAGAAAGGGATGAGTAGACTTTACTTCCTAAGGAAATTAA
This sequence comes from Allobates femoralis, assembly GCA_033576535.1. Classification (NCBI taxonomy): domain Eukaryota; kingdom Metazoa; phylum Chordata; class Amphibia; order Anura; family Aromobatidae; genus Allobates; species Allobates femoralis. Next base: position 426,441,951 of record JARQOC010000003.1, read on the forward strand.
GGTTGTTTAAAGGGATCCTGTCACCCCCAAAACACTTGTAAACCTATTAAAACCTGTCCCTAGAGCATATTAACACTTTCCCTACACTATTTCTACCTCCTAAATGCAGTAAGTGACATTGACTAAAAACGTTTTATAAGTACCTGATTAGTGATGATAATGAGTGACTATGCTATTCATAGTCACTCATCAAGACTGCCCCTCTGCTTCATAGCACGCCTCCATAGGCGTGATCGTCCTCCTAGATTCAAATTGCAGCCTCCCCGCTGTGCCCTGTGTCGTAGGAGGCTGCAGTGTGGCTTGTGACGCGATCCGCGTCATTCCCGGCGCCCTGTGACGTATTTACAGCGGCGCCGCGCTGTCAGCTTCAAAATGCGCACTGCGCATGCGCATTGGGCATGCGCAGTGCGCATTTTGAAGCTGACAGCGCGGCGCCGCTGTAAATACGTCACAGGGCGCCGGGAATGACGCGGATCGCGTCACAAGCCACACTGCAGCCTCCTACGACACAGGGCACAGCGGGGAGGCTGCAATTTGAATCTAGGAGGACGATCACGCCTATGGAGGCGTGCTATGAAGCAGAGGGGCAGTCTTGATGAGTGACTATGAATAGCATAGTCACTCATTATCATCACTAATCAGGTACTTATAAAACGTTTTTAGTCAATGTCACTTACTGCATTTAGGAGGTAGAAATAGTGTAGGGAAAGTGTTAATATGCTCTAGGGACAGGTTTTAATAGGTTTACAAGTGTTTTGGGGGTGACAGGATCCCTTTAATGTGTGTAGCAAAATGCTTGAAATGTTCTACCAATCTATTGTGGCGAGTGCAATCTTTGCTGCAATAATATGCTGGGGTAGTAGTGTGCGCACAGCTGACGCTAATAAGCTGAATAAACTTATCAAGAAGGCTAGTGCGGCGGTGGGTCTACAACTTAGGACTTTCGAGGAGGTATTAGAGGATAGAATTAATAAGAAATGCAAGGCTATAATGAGCAACAATACCACCCGCTCTCTGAACTGTTTGCGAAGCAGAAGAGCACATTCAGCAAGCGTCTAATCCAACTAATGTGTAAAAAGGAAAGATACAGAAAATCGTTTGTTCCGACAGCTGTGGGGATGTTTAACAAATGTATAAGTGTAAAGCGTCCCAAGACTATGTGAAGTTCTATATGTATGGGGGGAATAGGTGAGGTACATGTACCAGTCTACCCACATCTGCTGTCCATATAGACTTATTTTGTAAAGTGTGAAATGTTCTTGATATTTGTTCTGCTGCTGTAATACTGTAATTTCCTCCGGGATCAATAAAGTTTATCTTATCTTATCTTATCTTACTTCTTAAAGGAACAGAACCACAATTGAGGATTTTGGCTGTTTGGCCAGATGCTGCAACCTTCTGCAAGTGGCCCAACAGCTTCGTTCTTATCTTCTAATACATCTGTGACAGTACTCCCCTTCTACAAGTGGTCTCCGGACACTCAGGGTCAGAGCAGCCTTGTGGCATTCACCTTTAATGCTGGCACCCACATCCTTTCCTCGTGGCCGTACCCCCTCCAATGCACCAAATACTGAAGGCAACGCCACGACATTTAAGAATCCACAATCTTAGAAATTTCAAATTTCAATTTCCAATCCACACATTTCGGCGCTGGTGGCAATGGGGATGACTCTGACAAAAACACATATTTTCTGAGAAGGGATCTATGAAACACATTGTTAATTCTGAGCGCTTGAGGTCACTCCAGCTAAAGGGTTAATGACGGCAGTTATCTTATAAGGACCTAAAAACCTAGGTCCCAGCTTCCGTAAAGGTACCTTCAGCTTGATATTCCTGGTAGACCACCACACAAAGTCATTCACACATGAGTCCAGATATGGCGAGCACTTCTTGTCAGCTATACCTTAGTATCTGTCACCCAAGTCTGTCTCAAGTTACTCTGCATCCTATTGCTCCTAACATGCCCACTCCAGGGCCGGGGGTACTCGGGAACTGGGCAGCTGTTGCTCTTCACTTCTCGGTTCTTTTCACGGGGACAGACGGGGTCTGAGACCCGGACCCGTGACCCTGACGGTGTAATTTTAATAAACAGGGGTAGATGACGGGGGATGACTAGGGAAAGGGGAATTTATGACGCCACCTGCGGTATGTGGCCAGGGTTGCCTCCGCTGCTTCAGAACCTCTGGGGACGGTGACCGTCAGCTTGGATGGTTCTGCTCTCCGCAGGTGGAGCGCGGTCCCCAGTGCAGTAGGATGGGGGAGTCAGTTCGTACCTTTGCAGATGTTCATTAGGTCATCAGCTCCCTGGTGTCTCATGCGGTTTCTGCGGCCAGTGGTCGCTGCTAAAGAAAGTCTCACACACCACAGCTGGAGTTCTGTTAAATTTACTTAGTTGTTTCACCATGGCCGCAGGGTGCTTCACTTGCCAACCTCTGGTTCAGCGTTGTCTCCAGAACCGGGCCAGTGCAGTCAAGTCTCAGTTGGTGTCCCTTCCTCTCTCACTAGGTGTTTCTGTCTCTGGTGGTTCCCTAGCGCTATAAGCTTGTCTCAACGCTCCTCACTTAGCGCCTTCGCAGCACAGAGCTCAGGTACCGACAGCCACAGGTGCTCTGTTGTACCCCTTCTGGGCACTGCTCCCTAGTTCAGCCACCTTCTCCGAGTTGTGTCGGGTGTTTGGCCACAGCTCCCATTAGAAGCTTAGGGCCTCCGGTTCAACGGTTCCGTCTTGAAGCATCCGCGCCTTGTTCAAGGCCGGGTCATCCACCACCCCCTCTGTCTCGCCAGATACGAACGTACGGGGATCTAAGTCTCATTCCATACCCCAAGGGCTCCCTTCTTCCTCTACACCTCTCAGTCGTTCCCTCTCAGGGTGAGCGTGGTCATGCTCCAGCCCGTGGGAGTCGGCACCACACTGCCTCCCAACATTCCTAACTTCCACTCGACTCAGATGGTCTCTCCTTCTTCTTTCTCCTTCTTACTACTCTCCTGTTGTTCTTTTCCTGCACCTCACTTTTCCCTCCTGGCTATGCTTGGGCCCTCCCTCTGGGTCCACCCACCATCCCGGGGTCCTAAGTGTTGTGTGTGTGTGTTTGCGAGACTCAACTGCACCGTCCAAGCACCTGGAGACCAGAGGCACAACTCTCCCTCTAATAGAGGCGTGCAGCACCTCTGGTGGCGGTCTACCAGGTTGAGGGCCACACTCCTCCTCAGGAACTCCCGAAGAACCTTTACCACTAAACCTACCAGATAGAGGATGAAACCCATATGCAGCAAAAAATGGTGACTGGCCGATGGACTGTTGGTGACGATTGTGTCGCGCCCTGGGCAAGTGTACTCAGAACTGGGCCCCTTTTCGTCGTCTTCTGGGGGATGCGTGCAGGGCCGGTTTTAGGCAAAGTGGGGCCCTGGGCAAAAGGTTAAAGTGGGCCCTAAATGCTCACATATTGCACTGTCACACTCAGACATTTGGGTTACATGTACAAACGCCGAATTCAGACTGGTGAATGAGTGTGATTTATAATATTCAAGTCATTCAGCGCTTGTTTCCAGACTTGTTACACAGGATGATGAAGAATGATGGATCCAGAGCAATCACCAGTAGAGCAATCTGTCCTCTACAATATCATGTTATCGGCAGCACTTCTGCAGTTTGCAGCAGGGGATCTGCTGTCGAGAGCAAGGGTTTTTGTTCCTCCATAAACAATCCAATCACCCAATGATAAGAAGCATTTTGCTTGCTTGTTGGGCGATTGCCGTCCTGTTTACACCTAGGAACTCTCGTCTGTGCTGGTGGGATCTATAAATGTAGATGTTACATATACGCAACGCACGGTATGTGACGCAAACACTATATATTACACGTATACACCGAGCACACACACATAGACACACACATCCATTCCCATCATTGTCTGTGTCATACAGCTCGGCTCCTCCAGGGAGAGTCGCTCTTTCTAACCACTTATACTCTGACCAATAGATGGGGATTGTGAACACAGGACTCCTTATATTGATTACAAATTACCTTCAAGTGTTTAATAAAATAGGATTTACAAACTGGAGAGTCAGTAAGAGGAATATTTTCATAGGATCATCTACTTAAATGTGATCTTTAACAAAGATCTGCTATATTCTACATATTATAAAAAAAATAAATTTGAATTGAGCCCCATCCTGGTGTCTTGTGTTGTTCTGGGGTCACTAGTGGAAATATTGACCTTAAAGGAGCTGTCCATAATTCTATAAACATGACTGATTTTTTTCAAAAACAGCACCACCCCTGTCTACAGGTTGTATGTGATATTGCACCTCATCTTAATTGAAGGGAATGGCCCTGTTTTTGAAAGAATGTAGTAAAGTTTTATTAATCCTGGACATCCCCTTTAATCCCTTATAAATTTTGCTTGATAACTGGCTGCAAATGTAGGAATTAAGGAGGTCCCCTAACTCTTAATTACTCCCATCATGAACATGTGAAGACTGAAGACTTTACTACATTGAAAGAATGTAGTAAATTTTTTATTAATCCTGGACATCCCCTTTAATGCCTTGTAAATTCTGCTTGATAACTGGCTACAAATGTAGGAATTAAGGAGGTCCCCTAACTCTAATTACCCCATCATGAACATGTGAAGACTCCTGCTGCTATGACACAGATTTTATAACTTTCACCACTGAGCGATTTTTCGTTTTTGTTTTTTCCTCACCTCTTCCAAGAGCCATAACTTTTTTATTTTTTCTTCCACATAGCCGTATGAGGACTTGTTTTTTGCGGGCTGAATTGTACTTTTGAATGAAACCATTCATTCTACCACAAAATGTACTGGAGAATGAGAAAGAAATTCCATGTGCTTTAAAATTGCAAAAAAAGTGCAATTCCACAAATTCTTTTGTTTTTTTATTTATCATGGCAACTATATGGTAAAAGTGACTTCATAAATTGATTATCTAGGTCAGAATAAGAACATACTGAGCATTTTTTTTTTATTTCAAACATAAAACAACCCCAGAAATTTGTAAAAAAATTAAAAATAAAAATAAATATTTGCTTTATTCGTCATTTTCCGAGACCCATAATGTTTAATTTTTTGAAGACACAGCTTACTTTATGTGCCCTGAGCTGTCATTTTTACTGATACCATTTTGAGTCAGATACAACATTTTGATCGCCTTTTATTGCATTTTATTGTAACAACTGGGTGGCCCAAAAAACATAATTTTGTCATTTTTATTTTTTTCCTGTTACGCCATTTACCAATTGGATTAATTTACTTCATATATTGATAGCTTAGATTCTTACAAACGCAGCGATACCAAATATGTGTATTTTTTAATCGTTTTTACTGTTTAATTGCTACTTTCAGTTTAGCTTGTTTGGGGGCCCTGGGCAACTGCCCAGTCTGCCCCCCATAACGCCGACACTGGCTGCGGGGTGTCACAGTGACATGACCCAGCTCCATGGGCCTGGGCGTATCAATAAAAGAGGAATATGGGAATAAAGTTTGTTTAGAGAATGTACGTGACGTCACCCGTGGCTTGTAACCAGCTGTAGCCATCACTGCAGTCGGGTCTCCTGGGATGATGGGAGTTGCAGCCAGTGTGATGCGCATTCCATGGGTAGTGCTGTTCCCCAGGGCTTCCATGTGGATGGTGCAGAAGGGAAAGGAAGGCACCATAAATATTCTTGGGCAGCCTCCAGCTGCCTGGTCTCCGTGTCAATCAGCTCCGTCCCGGACACTCAATTAAAAGCCATACACAGTTCTGAGCCTATACCGGGTTTTACTAAAGCTCCGCAGTTCACACAGTACAACAGTTCACAAGCAGCTTTGGTCAAAAACTAGCAGCTGGGACTGCTTGTTGATAACACCCCCTCTCTGGTTCCTTTCGAGCCTCTGTCCTCGGTCCCGTCCACAGACCACAGTCCACAGTCCAGCGGTTACGGGCTTTTCGTGGGGTACCCTTCCGGGCCTCCTAGTCCTTGTCCGAAGACATTCCCTTTGTCATGCCGGGGGCTGGGTCCGGGACATAAAAACCCTGCACCCCCTCAGTATTCGTGGTAGGGGCGTGAAGTTTCCCTGCCACTTCAACAGAGCTGGCACCCTGGTTTCAGCCCGGTCCCCCGGTGTCCCCGCTGCCTCGGACACACCGTGGACCCCTTCTTCCTTCCCTCGGTAAGCAGCCTGGGACCCGGACTAGCCATACAGTGGCACAGGCCACCGAGTCCGAGTCTTCCCGCCTAGTGTCTCAGCTGACTAGGCTGCTGGGGGTCTTGGCTTAGGAGTCTGGTTCTTGCCTCCTCTCCTCCACTTTTACTTCTTACTACATTCTAAAAACTCTCCTCCTAACTTAGTGTTCCTGGTTTTTACTCCAGTTCCTCCACCCCTTCCCGGGTTCCTTTTCAACTCTCCACCCTCCACTTGGTGAATCCCGCTATCCCTTGCCTGACTTGAAGAAACTAGGACTAGGGATCGGGGGTTGTGTTGGGTGTTTGTGCGGAGTGACCAACTTACCAGTCCCAGCTGCTATAAACCACTTAGTGGCGACCGTTCCACAGGGGCGCCACAATTGTTTATGACAAATTCAGCTAAAGGTAAATAAGATGCCTAATCCTCCTGGTTTTTGGAGACAAAACACCTAAGGTAATTTTCGAAATTTTGATTTGTGTGCTCAGTCTGTCCACTAGACTGAAGGTGGAAAGCAGAAGAATAGGACAACTGCACCCCCAATAGAGTACAACAAGCTTTCCAAAACTTGGAAACAAACTGTGTATCACGATCTGAGACCACATCAAAGAAAACCCTGTGAAATCTCATGATCTCACGGACAAACACCTGTGCCAGTGTCTTAGCATTAGGAAGTGTATATGGCCCACAGCAGTCTCCATTGTGTATACAGCTAGCAGCAGTCTGTATTGTGTGTATAGCCAGCAGAAGCCTCTATTGTGTATTCTCTATTGTGTATACAGCTATCAGCAGTCTGTCTATATTAAGTATTCTCTATTGTGTATACAGCTATTGTGTATTCAGCTCAAAGCTGTCTCTATTGGGTGCATATATATTGTGTATATATATATATATATATATATATATATATATATATATATATATAACATATATTGCCAGTGAGGGGCCCTGAAATTCCTAGCAGCAGCCCTGAGTGTGTCCTTATACTGTACATGGAGGACACAGCACATGTGCCATAACGACGTGTGACCAGCAGAGCGGAGCAGTGTACTGTAAAGCTGAGAGCATCCATATACATGGAGGATACAGCATATGTGCCATGATGATGCGTTAGATTTCATAAGACACTCCCATTTTCTTATGCGTTTAAATGGAGTTTATTAAATCAGTGTTTTCAAATGTTTCGGTCTATGCTAGACCCAGGGGTGCATCTAGCCACCCTGCCACCTGAGCCGATTGGAGGCCGGGGGGGGGGGGGGGTGGGTGCTGGCGGATCTCGGCCCCGCCGCCCCTTAAGCCTACAGTGCCACAGCGCCTTCTTACCGCTACTGCCGGGGAAAGCGTCTGTCTCTCCTGAGGCCGGCCGCTGATGTTGGTGGCGCCGCCCCCTTCTCTGATGCCGCTCCCCCTGGCTGCCGCCGCTCTGGACTCAGGGCTCACACTGTCCAATGGACGGTGCGGCCCTGGCTAGACCTTCGTCAGTTTCTGAAAAGGTGTTCAGGAAGGAAAATATCTAAATTAAAAATCAAAAAAACATATACAATATGTAAAGGGAATACATTAAGAAACAAAGAGATAACACAGCTCTCTTGGACACAATGATATTTTGTGTCACACAATTTTTACATAAGGTAAAAAATATTTGTACCGTGTTAGCCAGTAGATAGAAAAAATATTAGAATCTGAGAGTCCTCAGTGGTTGATACCTTCTACCTCCGAGGTATTTAGATTTCCTTTTACCTTCTAGGTATTTAGGTATCAACCACTGAAGACTCTCAGATTCTAAGGCCCCTTTCACATCCGCGTTTTTCGTTGATTGCGGCAGATGCAGCAGACCTAACAGTCGCACGTGCGGCACACTTGCGGCAGGCCCCATGCATGGTCTATGAGGCTTGCGGCAGGTGCAGCAAGTGCGGTATGGCGCGATCCAGCAGTTGTGGATGCGAAAAAAAGTGCGGTCAGCACGCGGACCAGCCTAGTGGCATCCGTTTTTTTAGCTGATACATTATCATTCTGCAGCTGAGAACACTGTAAAATGTTCCTGTAAATGATTATACAGTAAATAGCTGCTGAGAAAAAAAATGGATTGCACACTGGCAGCACATATATGGCACACAGATCAAAAAACGAATGTCACTCGTCCGACTCTCCTGGATGAGGAACGGACCGTTTGTTTTAACATTGGGGCAATGTGGGTAAGTGGGGGCAGTGTGGGTGAGTAGGGGGTAAGCAGGGGCAGTGTGGGGAGTGAGTGAGAAAATAGGGGGGTAAGAGGAGTCAGTAGCGGCAGTGTGGGTGTTTGGGGGGGTAAGCAGGGGCAGTGTGGGGAGTGAGGACATACGGAGGGTAAGAGGAGTGAGCAAGGGCAGTGTGGGTGAGTGGGGGGTAAGAAGGGGTAGTGTGGGTGATTGGGGGGGTAAGCAGGGGCAGTGTGGGGATTGAGTGAGGAAATGGGGGGGCTAAGAGGATTGAGCAGGGGCAATGTGGGTGAGTGGGGGTTAAGGAGGAGCAGTGTGGGTGAGTGGGGGGGCTATGCAGGGTCAGTGAGGCTTAGTAGGGGGTAAGCAGGGGTAGTGTGGGTAAGTGGGGGCAGTGTGGGTGAGTGGTGGGTAATCAGGGGCAGTGTGGGTGATTGGGGGGTAGCAGGGGCAGTGTGGGTGATTGGGGGGTAAGCAAGGGCAGTGTGGGGAGTGAGTAGATATGGGGGGTAAGAGGAGTGAGCAAGGGCAGTGTGGGTGAGTGGGGGGGTAAGCAGGGGCAGTGTGGGGAGTGAGTGAGGAGATACGGGGGGTAAGAGGAGTGAGCAGGGGCAGTGTGGGTGAGTGGGGGGTAAGCAGGGGCCGTGTGTGATTGGGGGCAGTTGGTGTGGGTGAGAGGGGTAAGCAGGGTGTATGGGTGAGTGGGGGTGAGTGGGGGCATGTGGGGAAGGTGAGAGGGGTAAGTAGGTACAGAGTGGGGGCATGAGGAGGGGCAGTGTGGGGAGTGAGGGGATGAGGGGGGGTAAGGCGGGTGAGGCAGGGGCAGTGTGGGTGAGTGGGGGTTAAGCAGGGGCAGTGTGGTTGATGGGGGGGTAAGCAGGGGCAGTGTGGGGAGTGAGTGAGGAGATGGGGGTAAGATGAGTGAGCAGGGGCAGTGTGGGTGAGTGGGGGGTAAGCAGGGGCAGTGTGTCACGGGTGGCACGGATGACAGGGTGGAGGCCACGCGCATACGATCCCAGCGTTTGGCCCACCAGCCATAATGATGGAGAGAAGAGGTGATGAGATCTCTCTGTTATGGGGAGACGGCTGTGGAGGTCTTGTGCTCGGTCTGGTTTTATCCACCTATGTTGTAGGTCTCTAGGACCCAGCAGATTCCTTCCACCTTTATAAGGAAGTTCATTACCCTTCCTCGGTGCAGGTGATAGTTCCTTGTGCACTCTTATCCTTGCTCCAGCAGAAGCTGAAGTTGTGAAGGTGGCTGTGTTCTGCTGCAAGATAAGTGTTTTTCTTTCCCCATTGTCTGTCTTCCCTGGTGTTTGTCTTTAGTTGATAGTGGAGGGGTCTAGTGAACCTCTCCCTCTGATCCTTAGATAAGGTAGTGCTAGGATCAGAGAGGGACGAGGTTCGTGGTCGGCGACAGTTGCGGAGACTGTATAGGGACGTCAGGGCAGACAGGGTCAGCTCTAGGAAGTCCAGGGGTCACCGTCTCCTTCCTGTGCCCTTAGCATTAGGGACTCCTGATCCCCCCCCCCCCCCCCCGTCGTTATCCTACGCTGGGTGTCTTCCCCACTCCCAGCGTGACATTATCACCTGCCATAACTGTAAGTGAAGGAAGGGGAGGATTTGATTTTCTTTCCTTTCCTTATGGATCCTGTGTCTGCTTTGGCCCAGCAGCTGCAGACCTTGTCTTTGGAGGTTGCGGACCTTCGGTCGGCTCTGCAGGGACCACAACCGCAACATGGTGTCTTGGGGAATCAAGCAGTGGGTCCGGCCAGACCGGAACCTAAGGTTGCCCTCCCTGACAGGTTTTCAGGAGGCAGAGACAAATTTACTGTGTTCAAAGAGGCCTGTAAATTATACTTCAGGCTTAGGCCGTATTCCACTGGTGATGAGCAGCAGCGTGTAGGAATTATTATATCATTGCTGCAGGGGGATCCCCAATCCTGGGCTTTCTCTCTGCCACAGGACTCTACTTGTCTCCAGTCTGTGGATGGATTTTTTGACGCCTTAGGCCTCATATATGATGACCCTGACCGTGTTTCTTTGGCTGAATCCAAATTGCGCCATCTCCACCAGGGGACTCGGTCGGCGGAATCATATTGTTCTGAGTTCCGCAGGTGGGCTATGGACACAAAGTGGAACGATCCGGCTCTCAGGAGTCATTTTTGCCAGGGTCTTTCAGAAAGACTGAAGGATGCCCTGGCAGTGTATGAGACCCCCCGTCCCTGGAGGCAGCTATGTCGTTGGCTATTCGCATGGATAGACGCCTCCAGGAGCGGAGGGGTAGACCTCCTGCAACTGGGGGCCCTTCTCATGGTGATTCCTTGTTGCCGGGTGGTCACTCGGAGGGCGAGTCATTTCTCCCGAGGGGGGAGGAACCTATGCAGCTTGGAGGCGCGGCGGCCTCGAGGCTCTCCTCCGGTGCCTCCCGGGGCAGGGGGAAGGGGGTCTGTTTTTTCTGTGGGAAAGGAGACCATTTTATCGGGGCCTGTCCCTACGCTCCTAAACGGACTAGGGTGCCGGGACCTCGTGTGACTATGGGGGGTGTGGAGGTGGTCGAGCGGGAGGTGTGTGTATCCTCCGTTTGTACTTCCCATTTTCTCCTGAGTGCAGAGGTGGCGCTAGAGAGCAAAACGGAAGGCATTTCTGTGTTTGTGGATAGTGGTGCGGGGATCTGCATGGTGGATGCTCGTTTTGTACACGCTCATGGGCTTGACCGCTGTTTATTGTCTCGCCCCATCCGTATCTATGCCATCGACTCAGCACCTCTTGCTCAGGGTAGTCTCACACATATCGTACATAACATTAAGTTAACGGTTGGATCCCAACATCAGGAGACGTTATCTTGTTATGTCTTAGATGGTCTCCCCGCTCCCATTGTCCTGGGCTTGCCATGGTTGATTAAACATAATCCCGTAGTGGATTGGCAGTCCAGGGACATTGTGGAATGGAGTGATTTTTGTTCGGAGAATTGTTTGGCTACATCCTTTTCGGTGGTATCTGCTGAATCTCTGCCCCCATTCCTATCGGAGTATGAGGATGTGTTCTCAGAGAAGGGGTGCCGAGACTTGCCCCCTCATCGGGCATATGATTGCCCTATCAACCTCGTTCCCGGAGCTAAACTGCCCAAAGCTAGGATGTTTGCTATATCTGGTCCCGAAAGACAAGCAATGAAGGATTTCATTTCTGAAAGTCTGGAGACGGGTCACATTAGGCCCTCCACGTCGCCGGTTGCGGCTGGTTTCTTTTTTGTGAAAAAAAAAGATGGGGGCCTCCGTCCTTGTTTGGATTTTCGGGAATTGAATCGGATTACGGTCCGTGATCCATACCCCCTCCCTCTGATCCCTGATTTGTTTAGTCAGGTTGTGGGTGCCAAATGGTTCTCCAAGTTGGACTTGAGGGGGGCCTACAACCTGATTAGGGTCAGAGAGGGGGATGAATGGAAAACTGCATTTAATACCCCGGACGGCCATTTTGAAAGTCTCGTAATGCCGTTCGGGCTCACTAACGCCCCTGCGGTGTTCCAACATTTTGTCAATGATATTTTCCATCATTTGGTGGGTAGATTTGTAGTTGTTTATTTGGACGATATCTTGATCTATTCTCCCGATATGGAGACGCATCAGTCCCATGTCAAACAGGTGTTGCAGGTCTTACGGGACAACAAACTGTATGCTAAACTCGAGAAATGTGTTTTCGCCGTTCAGGAGGTTCGTTTTTTGGGGTACCTCTTGTCGCCGTTGGGTTTCCGGATGGATCCGGATAAGGTCCGGGCGGTGCTGGACTGGGAACGGCCGGACAATCTACGGGCATTGCAACGTTTTTTGGGGTTTACCAATTTTTACCGTAAATTTATTAAGAACTATTCGGTACTGGTGACGCCTCTCACGGACATGACTAGGAAGGGGACGGATTTTTTCTGAGTGGTCGGAGTCTGCTCGCCAGGCTTTCTCCTCCCTGAAGCGTTGTTTTGTTTCCGCACCTGTTCTTTGTCAGCCCGATCTGTCTCAGCCCTTCATTGTGGAAGTAGATGCGTCTGAGGTGGGGGTGGGGGCTGTGTTGTCGCAGGGTCCTTCGCCTGGGAGATGGGTGCCCTGTGCGTTCTTCTCCAAGAAGTTGTCGTCGGCCGAGAGGAATTATGATGTGGGTAATAGGGAGCTCTTGGCTATTAAGTTGGCTTTTGAGGAATGGCGGCACTGGCTGGAGGGGGCTGTCCATCCCGTCACGGTTATTACCGACCATAAGAACCTGTCTTACCTTGAGTCCGCCAGGCGTCTCAATCCCCGGCAGGCCAGGTGGTCTTTGTTTTTCACGAGATTTAATTTTACCGTCACCTACCGTCCGGGGGTTCAGAATGTGAAGGCGGATGCGTTATCGCGTAGTTTTCCGGGTGGTAGTACTCATGAGAGTCCCGTCCCCATCTTGCAGGAGGGGGTGGTTGTTTCTGCTCTTTGCCCTGATCTAGAGGGGGAGGTGTTGAAGGTTCAGGGGGACGCCCCTGCCTCCTGTCCTTCGGGGAGGCTTTTTGTGCCGTTCTCTTTGCGCCTCAGGGTGCTGTCAGAGCATGACGACTCTGTACTGGCGGGGCATCCGGGCGGTAGGGCCACCTTCGATCTTTTGTCTCGTCGCTTTTGGTGGCCGGGGTTGAGGAAGGACGTAGCGGAATTCGTATCCGCCTGTGATGTGTGTGCACGTGCGAAGGTTCCGCATACCCGTCCGTCTGGGTCTCTCGTGCCATTGTCTATTCCTGAGAGGCCATGGACGCATTTGTCAATGGATTTTATCACCGATCTTCCGGCGTCTGCGGGCAAGACGGTGGTACTGGTAGTAGTAGATAGATTCAGTAAGATGGTTCGCTTTGTAGCACTGCCCGCACTTCCTAATGCTCGGACACTGGCACAGGTGTTTGTAAGTGAGATTGTGAAGCTTCATGGGATTCCCTCCGATGTGGTTTCTGATCGCGGTACTCAGTTCGTCTCCAAATTTTGGAAGGCTTTTTGTACACGTTTGGGGATTACGTTGTCCTTTTCTTCGGCTTTTCATCCTCAGTCTAATGGTCAAACCGAACGTGTGAATCAGAATTTGGAGACTTACCTGAGGTGTTTTGTCTCTGACCATCAGGAGACTTGGGCAAGTTATTTGCCCTTGGCCGAATTCGCCCTTAATAATCGTCTTCAGGAGTCCACTGGCAAGTCACCGTTCTTCGGTGCATATGGGTTTCATCCTCAATTTGGTACTTTTAGTGGTACGAGTCCTTCCGGAGTTCCGGAGGAGGACCGTTTTACCTCGTCCCTCTCCACGGTTTGGCGGGGTGTACAGCGTAGCTTGAAACTCTTAGGTGACAGGTACAAACGTATGGCTGACAGGAAGCGTGCGCCAGGTCCGGACCTATGTGTGAATGACTACGTGTGGTTGTCTACCAAGAATGTGAAGTTGAAGGTGCCCTCTTGGAAGTTGGGGCCCAGGTTTATTGGCCCCTATAGGATAACCGCTGTTATCAATCCCGTGGCGTTTCGTCTTGCGTTGCCTCCTGCTCTTAAGATTCACAATGTGTTTCACAGGTCGCTCCTCAAGCCGTATGTGCCGTCGTCTAACCCATCTCCTTTGCCTCCTGATCCCATCTGTGTGGCGGGGAATCTGGAATTCGAGATCTCGAGGGTGGTTGATTCTCGCATGTTACGCCGTTCTCTTCAGTATTTGGTGCACTGGAGGGGGTACGGTCCTGAGGAGCGGATGTGGGTGCCAGCGTCGGAGGTGTCCGCCGCGAGGCTGGTCCGCGCTTTTCACCGTTCACATCCGGATAAGCCTGGTCCTGAGTGTCCGGGGGCCACTCGTAGGAGGGGGGGTACTGTCACGGGTGGCACGGATGACAGGGTGGAGGCCACGCGCAGACGATCCCAGCGTTTGGCCCACCAGCCATAATGATGGAGAGAAGAGGTGATGAGATCTCTCTGTTATGGGGAGACGGCTGTGGAGGTCTTGTGCTCGGTCTGGTTTTATCCACCTATGTTGTAGGTCTCTAGGACCCAGCAGATTCCTTCCACCTTTATAAGGAAGTTCATTACCCTTCCTCGGTGCAGGTGATAGTTCCTTGTGCACTCTTATCCTTGCTCCAGCAGAAGCTGAAGTTGTGAAGGTGGCTGTGTTCTGCTGCAAGATAAGTGTTTTTCTTTCCCCATTGTCTGTCTTCCCTGGTGTTTGTCTTTAGTTGATAGTGGAGGGGTCTAGTGAACCTCTCCCTCTGATCCTTAGATAAGGTAGTGCTAGGATCAGAGAGGGACGAGGTTCGTGGTCGGCGACAGTTGCGGAGACTGTATAGGGACGTCAGGGCAGACAGGGTCAGCTCTAGGAAGTCCAGGGGTCACCGTCTCCTTCCTGTGCCCTTAGCATTAGGGACTCCTGATCCCCCCCCCCCGTCGTTATCCTACGCTGGGTGTCTTCCCCACTCCCAGCGTGACACAGTGTGGGTGAGTGGGGGGGCTATGCAGGGGCAGTGTGGGTGAGTAGGGGTTAAGCGGGGGCAGTGTGGGTAAGTGGGGGCAGTGTGGGTGAGTGGGGGGTAAGCATAGGCAGTGTGGGTGAGTGGGGGGTAAGCAGGGGCAGTGTGGGTGAGTAGGGGGGGTAAGCAGGGGCAGTGTGGGGAGTGAGTGAGGAAATACGGGGGGTTAAGAGGAGTGAGTAGGGGCAGTGTGTGTGTTTGGGGGGGTAAGCAGGGGCAGTGTGGGGAGTGAGGACATATGGCGGGTAAGAGGGGTGACCAGGGGCAGTGTGGGTGATTGGGGGGTAAGCAGGGGCAGTGATGGGGAGTGAGTGAGAAGATATGGGGTGGTGAGAGGAGTGAGCAGGGGCAGAGAGGGTGAGTGGGGGGTAAGAAGGGGTAGTGTGGGTGATTGGGGGTAAGCAGGGGCAGTGTGGGGATTGAGTGAGGAAATGGGGGGGGCTAAGAGGATTGAGCAGGGGCATTGTGGGTGAGTGGAGGTTAAGGAGGGGCAGTGTGGGTGAGTGGGGGGGCTATGCAGGGTCAATGTGGGTGAGTAGGGGGTAAGCAGGGGCAGTGTGGGTAAGTGGGGGCAGTGTGGGTGAGTGGTGGGTAATCAGGGGCAGTGTGGGTGATTAGGGGGTAGCAGGGGCAGTGTGGGTGATTGGGGGGGTAAGCAGGGTCAGTGTGGGGAGTGAGTGAGGACATGGGGGGGTAAGAGGAGTGAGCAGGGGCATTGTGGGTGATTGGGGGGGTAAGCAGTGGGTGTGTGTGTGATTGGGGGCAGTTGGTGTGGGTGAGAGGGGCAAGGAGGGTGTATGGGTGAGTGGGGGGGTAAGGAGGAGGAGTGTGGGTGAGTGTGGGCATGTAGGGTAGGTGAGAGGGGTAAGTAGGTACAGAGTGGGGGCATGAGCAGGGGCAGTGTGGGGAGTGAGGGGATGTGGGGGGTAAGAGGGGTGAGCCAGGGGCAGTGTGGGTGGGTGGAGGGTAAGCAGGGGCAGTGTGGTTGATGGGGGGGGGTAAGCAGGGGCAGTGTGGGGAGTGAATGAGGACATGGGTGGGTAAGAGGAGTGAGCAGGGGGAGTGTGGGGAGTGAGTAGATATGGGGGGGTAAGAGGAGTGAGGAGGGGCAGTGTGGGTGAGTGGGGGAGTAAGCAGGGGCAGTGTGGGGAGTGAGTGAGGAGATACGGGGGGTAAGAGGAGTGAGCAGGGGCAGTGTGGGTGAGTGGGGGGTAAGCAGGGGCAGTGTGGGTGAGTGGGGGGGCTATGCAGGGGCAGTGTGGGTGAGTAGGGGCAGTGTGGGTGAGTGGGGGGTAAGCAGAGGCAGTGTGGGTGAGTGGGGGGTAAGCAGGGGCAGTGTGGGTGTTAGGGGGGGTAAGCAGGAGCAGTGTGGGGAGTGAGGACATACGGAGGGTAAGAGGAGTGAGCAGGGGCAGTGTGGGTGATTGGGGGGTAAGCAGGGGCAGTGTGGGGAGTGAGTGAGGAGATACGGGGTGGTAAGAGGAGTGAGCAGGGGCAGTGTGGGTGAGTGGGGGTTAAGCAGGGGCCGTGTGTGTAATTGGGGGCAGTTGGTGTGGGTGAGAGGGGTAAGCAGGGTGTATGGGTGGGGGGGTGTAAGGAGGAGTAGTGTGGGTGAGTGGGGGCATGTGGGGGAGGTGAGAGGGGTAAGTAGGTACAGAGTGGGGGCATGAGCAGGGTCAGTGTGGGGAGTGAGGGGATGTGGGGCGGTAAGAGGGGTGAGGCAGGGGCAGTGTGGGTGATTGGGGGGTAAGCAGGGGCAGTGTGGTTGATGAGGGGGGTAAGCAGGGGCAGTGTGGGGAGTGAGTGAGGAAATGGGGGATAAGAGGAGTGAGCAGGGGGAGTGTGGGGAGTGAGTAGATAGGGGGGGTAAGAGGAGTGAGCAGGGGCAGTGTGGGTGATTGGAGGGGTAAGCAGGGGCAGTGTGCGTGAGTGGGGGTTAAATCGGGGCAGTGTGGGTGATAGGGGTGGTAGGCAAGGGCAGTGTGGGGAGTGAGGAGATAGGGGGGGTAAGAGGAGTGAGGAGGGGCAGTGTGGGGAGTGAGGACATAGGGGGGTAAGAGGAGTGAGGAGGGGCAGTGTGGGTGATTGGGGGTTAAATGGGGGGAGTGTGGGTGATAGGGGTGGTAGGTATGGGCAGTGTGGGGAGTGAGGAGATAGGGGGGGTAAGAGGAGTGAGGAGGGTCAGTGTGGGGAGTGATGAGATGGGGGGGTAAGAGTAGTGAGGAGGGGCATTTTTGTTGAGTGGGGGTTAAGTAGGGGCAGTGGGGGTGGAGATGTGTGGGGCTGCGGCCCTGGAACCATTACTTGAGGACCGGGTGGTTTGAGTCTGCAGGGCTGGCGGGGCTGGAGGCAAGAATGCTTGTGCTTGAGGGGCGGGTGTTATGAGTCTGCAGGGCCGGCGGGGCTGGAGGCTACAATGGCAGTGCGGCGCAGGCGCCATTTTACTGTGGTTCGCTGCGGCGGGCGGCGTCATTGAGGCAGGCGTCGGTTGATGGTGGCGGCGTTGGCTTTTGTAGTGGCGCTCCCTATGACTGGTGGCGATGTGTAGCGGGCGGCCCGGGGTCAGACTTGTGGTTGGTAGTAGGAGCTGGCCGGTAATTGCGGGGGAGCGGCGGGCGGTGTGTGGAGCGGGCAGGGTGTGGGGTGTTCGGCGGCAGAATGTTTGAGCTTCCGGCCAGCGTGTGATATCGGTACAGTGGCCGGAAGCTCAAAACTGCCGATTATGTATATAGATGGGTCCTATCTTGTGGCCATTGTGCGACAGTGGCATTGATTGTATGGAGCATGTGATCACACGTAAGTAAAAGTAATTCATAAATATTTAAGAAATCTTAAGGCCACTTCACATGCTACGGTACCGTTGAACGATATCGTTAACTATGTCACGTGACCGCGATCCTTCCAACATCGTTAGTGCGTTGTCACACGCAAGAATATCATTAACGATCTTAAATTTGGCAACGCGCCAGCTATTTAGAGAAGAACGTTTGAACGATGTAAAACAGCGGCAGGAATAGGAGAAATATGAACAACATCGTTCAAAAAGGTGTCACACTGGGGGCGTGTCCTGTAGCCGATGATGCAGGTTGCATAGAGAAGGAGCTCCTCAGCCCCAGCCTTACAAACGGCACTTACCGGCCTCATCACCCCTTCAAACTCCAGCGGTAGCGGCTATCTCCCTGCACTCCCCAGGATGCCGAAACCGGTGACACGCCGCAGAGAGGTCACCGTCTCACAATCGGTGCTGGATTTTTTTGGCGCGGACACACAGCGGACACACAAAGGTAAAATGGCGCCGACCTCTGAGACACCGCGCCGCTCCCCTCCCCTCCCCACACTCGATCCTCCTGCATCTCAGAAGCGAGGAGTGAGCAGAGAGAAGGAGAGGGCGATAATGCTCCCGTTACACAGAGCTGCCGCAAAGCCCTTCTGGGGGGCCTGCGTCATTCACGGCAGGAGGGCATGAGAGGCATAGTCTTTCAACTAAGAGAGGACTTGGCTGCGCTGGGAGACAGGACTGGGCACTTGGAAAATAAAATGGCAGAATATGCCTCGGCGCATAATCAGCTCGCTGAGTATTATACAGTCATGGACAATGATGTGGTCTCCCTCAAAGCCAAGATGTGGAACTTAGAGGACAAGCTGAGAAAATGGAATGTAAAGATATGAGGAGTGGCGGAGGGGGGAGAGAATGAGGACATACAGGCGGTGGTGGGAGACCTCTTACAGGCTGTGCTGCCTGACTCCCCGGCTGCGGAACTGGCCCTGGATAAGGCATTCCGGCTTCCTAAACCACAAAGGCTTAGCAGAGAGGTCCCCAGGGACATACTTGTAGCTTCTGTCTACCCAAAAGTAAGTGACCAATTACTGAAAGCCATGCAGCTCCACCCTCAACTCCCTGAACCCTACAAGAAATTAGAGGTCTACCCTGACTTATCCCCGGGCACTCTGACCAGGAGACGGGAGTTTGCCCCCCACTGCCGGGTCCTAAGGGCGCGTGGGATCCAATATACCTGGGGGTCACCAGTCAGGGTCAGCTTCAGGTACCGTGGGACGAGGCAGACATTTTCCTCCCCCTCCAGGCTTGGAAAGGCCATTCGTGAATGGAACCTCTCTACATTGGCCGGCTCCTCATCTCCTAAATCTCCGGGTGAACAGAAAGCCAACTCCCCGTCCAGAGGAAAGGAAACCTGATGATGAGGCTTTGAGACTCTTTACAACATTAGGCTGGGTCTCAGCTCAGCTCCCATTGTTCTAGAGAGGGTGGTCAGTTTGTTCTCTGGGCCTCCCTCACTTTGCAAGAGCAGTGAGTTCCAGAACTGACCGCTGCTTACCACGGCCCGTCTGTTATGTGGTCTAGTGGTGGACAAGGAGGCGGTTCTCCTAACTCCCCCCCCCCCACAGGAGTGGAAACTCCGTTGTGTACTGTTTTGTGTGATTGTTTGTACTTATTGGTATTTGTGGGTTCTTGGGTTCCTCTATATCTATACCCCAGTTTTCTCCGCCTTCCCCCCCACCCCTTCTCTTTGTATTATCCCATCTCCTCCTTTTCTCCCTCCAGCATCCACATCACCCTTTTCTACTCTTCTCTGTGACTCACCGACGGCCCGTGGACTCCGGTTTAGACAGGCTGTAACGGGTGGGCCGCGCCTGCCGGTAGTGGGGCCCGGTTGAGTGCAGATCAAAAGTTGAAGACGTCTTGTAGGAACAGATTAAAGGGGTTAATTTATTCGTGACGCCACCTATGAGTAGTTTCGGTAATCGTTACCGACGCTGCGGAACCTCCGGGGGATGGACAGCAGCAAGATGGAACGCTCCCCACAGGCTGAGCGGTGATCCCTGGAGGCTGGAGCTGCTTAAGATGTTGTGCGGCAGCTGCGGTTACATTGTAGTGCGGACGGACAGTTCATAAGGAAGCACGGACACAGAAAGTCTCTGCAACGGGTCTTTACTGTAACCAGCAGGCAGTACATGGTATACAGTTCACGGGTAGTGGACCGGGTGGACTCAGCAGTGATGATGTCCCTTAGAGATCCGCAAGTGTTCCTCCATTCTAGCTAAGTGCTTTGCCATTGTCGCCCAGGAATACCAGATCGGGTACGGGGAGGCTGCTTCAATGCCCTATCCAAGATGTACGTTGTGGATGTTTTGGGGAGCCTTGGATCCCTCGGTGGGTACACCGCTGGTTAGACGACTGGAAGTTGGCTGGTGGTGGGGTGCTCCTGTGAAGCTGCTCCTCCACGCTTCTGGTTCGCGTAGCAGAGGTGAACTGCTGCCAGCTTCGGTACCAGTGAACCGGCTGTGAGTTGGGCACGGGAGTCTTTTGGAACCCGTGGTTAGTGATGCCCGATCCCGGTTGTTGAGGCCTCAGGTGCTGACACCCGACCGGTGACAGCCCGGGGCTGCACGAGGTGCAGAGCCCCCGCTCCTACTCCAAGTTCAAGTTCTCTCTTCCCTCGTTCTAGACTACTACTGACTAAGTGTCTGTACTTCCTACACACTTCCCTAGCACTCCGCCCACCAGGACCCTGGGTTGGCCCTCTGTTCTAGATGATGCATGCAGGGTTGGATCTCAAAGTTAACCAGATCACTGCTGTGTCAGAGAATATTGCGGCTGCATTTATGGCTGCAATACCCTCCTGTGACGCACTCGTTGCGGGGCGCCACACTCCCCCTTGGTTTAATACGCTTGTCCCCAAGCGTCACACTACCCACATTACAGAGGTTTTTATATTTTATAACAAGTAATACACTTTTATTAATGCCAGGTCATTATGTTGCATAAAAGTGAAGCAGTAAAATAAACAGGTTAACACATTGTCGGACCCGGCAGGCGGTCGGCTGTCCTTTGGTAAAAGTTCAGGCTGTGGCCGCCAAGTCGCGGTGTTATTTGCAAACAGGAAGAAGTCTCTTGGTGAAAAGTTCAAACAACAAAGTCACTTATGGAGGGCAGGGTTCCGGACTCGTATAGCGAACCACCCGTCACAGCATACGTATCGCTCATAGGTTACAATGTCCCCTCTATATAAGTCTCGGTTAGGATGCCCTCGCGGTAGGTGCGATTCCACATCACGGCGCCCCACGAACACTTCAGTACTCACACCCTCCTCCCTTACGAATCCCCACCCGGTGGATAAGTTAAAGGTGCTCACCCGTCCAGTTTTACGGAACTCATCAGGCAATGGAGGTTGGCGGCGGGCTTCAGCGCGGGCCTGCATGTTGGCGTGCAGCCGAGCGTGCCCTCCTCCCTTCGGATGTGACGTACCTCTTCGTCGGAGTGGTGCGGCGTGTGGATACAGTCACTACGGCGTGATGGTTGTTGAACGGCTTGAGTTTGGTGGGCAGTCTGGAGAGGAGCCCGGTTGAACGGAACCGGAGAAGATGTTGCTGCGGCGGCACCCGACCAGTGTACCCGAGCAGATCGCCCGGCAGAAGGATTCTTGGTGTCTCCCCAGGCGAACCCGGTGTAGAGGTCCTCAGCTGGGCTTTAGGTCTCGTCGTCATCATCCTCGATCTCTCCCTCGATGACTACGTCGGGCTGTTCGGCTGACGGAGATGATGGAATGGAATCCTCTGGGTCGATGGGTGGCTGTGCTGCAAAGTTCTCCTCGAGGTCGTCTTGCAGGACTTCCAGGCTGCCTGCCTCTTCTTCTGTAGCAGCGGGAAGTGGCGTTTCAATCCCGGTCACCAGGTAGGCCTCGGTAATTGCAGAGGAGGCCTCCGGATCAGGGGAGAAACAGGTGACAGTCTCGGAAGTGTGGAAACTAGTCGCGGGTTCCGCAAATGGAACCAGGTAAATGTCGATTCCTTCGGTGGAGCGTATTGGAAGCTCCGGCTCAGGAACGGGGTCGGCTGCGATTTCAATCGCTGGAACAGCTGAGCTGTGGCCTCCACTGGAATGATGCAGTCTATGGGCTCCGGTGACGAAGCAGGACAGGTGGTGGGCGACGGTGAGGCGGTTGAGAAGCTGGCGACGTCGTCTGGGCCAGAAGAAGCTGTACCCGGTCGGCTCTGCTGCATCGCGTGATGGAGTCTTCTGCGTAGGGTCGCACTCCAGCTGCGAATCGTCCACTACACAGTCTCAAGCAACCGCACCCGGAGGTCTTGTAGAGCCTCTAGCCAAAAGTCGGGGCTGCCGTCTACGGTAAGGGCAGGACCCGGACCCGGTTGGCCTATGGCTGCTCTGGCCTCCGCCTCGACCTCCCGCATTAGGTCTTGGAGTCTTGTGCTGGCCATTCTCTTCTTTAGAGGGAAACACACCCGTTCAACCGGTAACCGTTCTGGTAGAGAGCTGGTGAAGAAAGGTCTGCGACACTCCCATTTCCTTTGGGCTTTTTGTAGTCCAATTGTGGGAAAAGTCTTTGGGGTCCGCCCCATCGTTGATTCGAGCAATCAGGGCGGACAAAGAGTTTTGGCGCCTTTGCCTTTAGTCCTCCCACGATGAGGGGCGGTGGCTCACCCCTGGGCTTGCACGTGGCGGATCCTTGTGGCGGGAACGCCATCTTGGGCGCCATCTTGGCCCACGGTGAAAAGGCGGGAAAGTTCTTTTAGGGACGAACAAAGTCCAAATTGTAGACATTAAAGTCATTTTTAAGCACATTATACCCATTTTCTGACTCACCGACGGCCCGTGGACTCCGGTTTAGACAGGCTGTAGCTCTCCTCCTTGTCACGGGTGGGCCGCGCCTGCCGGTAGTGGGGCCCGGTTGAGTGCAGATCAAAAGTTGAAGACGTCTTATAGGAACAGATTAAAGGGGTTAATTTATTCGTGACGCCACCTATGAGTAGTTTCGGTAATCGTTACCGACGCTGCGGAACCTCCGGGGGATGGACAGTAGCAAGATGGAACGCTCCCCACAGGCTGAGCGTGATCCCGGAGGCTGGAGCTGCTTAAGATGTTGTGCGGCAGCTGCGGTTACATTGTAGTGCGGATGGACAGTTCATAAGGAAGCACAGACACAGAAAGTCTCTGCAACAGGTCTTTACTGTAACCAGCAGGCAGTACATGGTATACAGTTCACGGGTAGTGGACCGGTGTGACTCAGCAGTGATGATGTCCCTTAGAGATCCCAAGTGTTCCTCCATTCTAGCTAAGTGCTTTGCCATTGTCGCCCAGGAATACCAGATCGGGTACGGGGAGGCTGCTTCAATGCCCTATCCAGGATGTACGTTGTGGATGTTTTGGGGAGCCTTGGATCCCTCGGTGGGTACACCGCTGGTTAGACGACTGGAAGTTGGCTGGTGGTGGGGTGCTCCTGTGAAGCTGCTCCTCCACGCTTCTGGTTCGCATAGCAGAGGTGAACTGCTGCCAGCTTCGGTACCAGTGAACCGGCTGTGAGTTGGGCACGGGAGTCTTTTGGAACCCGTGGTTAGTGATGCCCGATCCCGGTTGTTGAGGCCTCAGGTGCTGACACCCGACCGGTGACGGCCCGGGGGCTGCACGAGGTGCAGAGCCCCCGCTCCTACTCCAAGTTCAAGTTCTCTCTTCTCTCGTTCTAGACTACTACTGACTAAGTGTCTGTACTTCCTACACACTTCCCTAGCACTCCGCCCACCAGGACCCTGGGTTGGCCCTCTGTTCTAGGTGATGCATGCAGGGTTGGATCTCAAAGTTAACCAGATCACTGCTGTGTCAGAGAATATTGCGGCTGCATTTATGGCTGCAATACCCTCCTGTGACGCACTCGTAGCGGGGCGCCACATCTGCTCCTAGCTTGGAGTCAAAGGTGAAATATTAGAACAGACTGTTCTTCGTTTTGTGTGGGAAATTAACCTAGTATCATGAGTATCAAAATAGTGTCAATGAATACTAAAGGGTTAAATTCACCTATCAAAAGGTCCTTCCTTCGGAGAGAGGCGCGCCGAACCAAGGCAGACATTTTTTGTGTCCAAGAGACACACTTGCTAGAATCAGACAATGTACGGTTGTATCACAAATTGTATCCTCATATATACTTTGCCAATCACTCGTCTAAGAAGGCGGGTGTTTGTTTTATGATTAAGAATTCTGTGCAGTTCCAGATGCGGAAGGTGGTGGCAGACTCGAGTGGCCGTTATCTCATTCTTATGTGCGAGGTGGGCGGAAGGGAGGTCACAATAGCTAACATTTACGCACCCAATAAGCCCAGATCAAGTTCGCCCGGAGCGTTTTTGAGAAGATCAGGAGCGAGTCTCGGGGCCTCTGTGTTGTGACCGGTGACTTTAATGTGGTTGTGGACCACCTACTGAACTCCTCGTCCGGATCCTCGGGTAGGGGGCGGGAGTTAGGACCTCTCTGCTGTGAGTTTTGGCTCCATGATGTGTGGCATTATCAACACGCTACAGATAGGGACTTTCTTCTTCTCTCACAGGCACAGGTCATACACCAGAATCGACTATTATCTGGTTGATGATGTGACTCTCCCGACCTGTGCCTGTGCAGAGATAGGATTGATTACCTGGTCGGACCACGCACCGGTGTCCCTGGAGCTGAGGCTGGGTGGAGGGGGTCCCTGCCCCGCTCCTGGAGGTTAAACTCGAGCCTCTTGTCTGATCTGGGAGTCCAGGACACGTTCGCCAAACACTTGTCAGAGTATTTCTCTTTGAACGACAATGGTGAGGTCTCGGACGAGACCCTCTGGGAATTGCATAAGGCGGATTTGCGGGGTATGTTTATACAGAGGTCCTCGCAGATAAAGGTCAGCGGGACTCTCTCCGGTTGGACTTGATACTCAAGCTGGGCCAGGCAGAGGCTCTTAATAAATCTAACCCCACTCCACTTCTGTCCTCACAGATTTTCCAATTACTCCACCAATTAAGAGCTCTCTTGTTGGGACAATATGAGAAGGGACTGAGAGCCTTGAGGACCCGTGCATTACACGGCTGGAGACAGAGCCGGGGCTGTCCTGGCAAGGCGCATTAAAAAGAGAGCGGCAAAGTCTATGATTATTAAGATTATTTCCTCCTCGAAGGCCTTATCTTCCCCGGGACCTGATGGATTCCCGAATGTGTATTACAAAACTTTCTCTGCCCAATTGACTCCTTTCTTGCTGTGACTGTTCGAGCTCTGGAGGTCCAGAGGTTCTATCTCGGCCTTACACCTAGAGGCGACCATTTCCACGATCCCTAAGCCTGGGAAGGCCCCGGACCAGCCGGGCAACTACAGGCCGATTTCACTTCTTAATTGTGATTTGAATATTTATTCGAAGCTAACTGCTAATAGACTCGCGTCTGTGCTTCCTTGGCTGGTGGGGCCGGACCAGGTGGGATTTGTGGCGGGGAGACAGGCGAAGGATGGGACCAGGAGGATGTTGGACCTCATAGGGGGGTGAGTCCCGGGGGGGGGGGGTCCCAGTGCATTCCTCTCCCTTGACGCTGAAAAAGCGTTTGACAGGGTGCATTGGGGATACCTCCGGGCAGTGCTGGGGAGATTTGGATTTGCTGGTCCGATCCTGTCAGCCATAATCAGCTTGTATTCTAACCTAACGCGGGGTCCTCTCCTCGGGGTTCTTATCACGAAGGTTTATCATAACTAACGGCACCAGACAAGGCTGCCCCCTCTCCCCGTGGTCTTTGCTTTGGTAGTGGTGCCGTTGGCGGCCTGGATCCGAGCTGACACTCGCATATCGGGAATCCGAGTCGGGGATAGTGACCACAAAATAGGACTATATGCGGACGATATAATCATTACGTGCACAGACCCTGGGACCTCCTTTCTGGCCATTATGTCGTCACTAGAAACATTTTCCAGACTATCGCTCTATAAACTTAACGGATCGAAATCAGTGGTACTTCCGATTCGAGTCATTCCCGGGTCTTGCGTCCCAGTTACAATCTTCCTATCCCTTTCAATGGTGCCGGAGGTCATACCCTACTTAGGAGTGACACTCTGCCCCTCCTCCTTGATTGTGCCTGTAAATATAGAGTCCCTTAGAAAGTCTCTTCAACGTACCTTAGATGAACATGCAGCCCTGGATTTGTCCTGGATGGCCAGGATCCAGGCGTTCCGCATGCTGCTACTCCCAAAGATCCTATATCTCCTGCGGTGCATTCCTATTAAGATCGCCAGTAAATTTCTGATGAAATTACAGAATCTGGTTAACACCTATATATGGGCAAAAAAGAAACCCCGAATCTCAAAGAAAGTAATGTATCTTCCCCTACACCATGGAGGAATGGGAGTCCCAGACATTAAATCAAAGAAAGTAATGTATCTTCCCCTACACCATGGAGGAATGGGAGTCCCAGACATTAAATCATATCATAGGCTTGTGATCTTGGAGGAGGCTAAGGCGTGGTGGAACGCAACAGGTAGACAGGGCCACTTGGGTTGGTTGCAGATAGAGAGCCATGTCATTAGAGGGGGAGACCTGCGCGGGGTTCTGGCTGCGGAGTCTCTTTGTCCATTGAAGGGGTCACCAAAGATGGCCACGATTAACACTCTCATAGAATGTTGGAGAGGTGCCCCAGGGGAGTGGACCAGGCTATCTACACCGGAGATCCCATTTTCAACTTTGAAACTACATGTCCCCTCCTTAGAGGTGGTCCGATGGAATCAAGCGGGGGTAGAGTTCCTAGGTGATCTTTATGTCAAACAAAAACTGAAAACTTTTGATGACCTAATCACAGATGCGCCCTCGCTAGGTACAGCCTTCCTGCAGTTTATGCAGGTCAGACACTTCCTTCAGTCCCGACAGTGCCGTAGAAATCTAAGAGTGCTTCTTTCCTCGCTTAACTCATTTCAGATGTTTCTTCTTTCAGACCCTAACAGAACAAAAGGTCTCTCTTCTATCTATGCTGCCTTCCTGCATCTGGAAATCCCTCAAAAACTGCCTTATATACAAAAGTGGGAGTTGAACTTTAACTTTGAGTCTTGTGCGGAGGACTGGGAGGGGGCCATCAAAGCGACCGCTCGATCGACGAGATGCATATCGCATCTCAAAAACCTGAAAAAGGTTCACCTGAGATGGTACCTCCCCACCAGTATGACTGCAGAAATTTAACCCGAACTCCTCTCCCTTGTGTTGGAGGGAGTGTGGAGGGAGGGGTGACTTAGCCCATATGTGGTGGTCATGCCCCAAAATTGCCTCGCTCTGGCACCTGATAGCTGGTCTGATTGCTGGGGTGCTGGACTCCCACATTCCATTAACCCCACAGCTAGCAGTACTTCACATTGGAGTTTTTGACTTTCCCCCTGTGGTATGTAAAGTGTTGTCCTATATTTTAATTGCAACCAGGTTAACTATAGCGGCAAAATGGAAGTCTGTATCCCCACCCACTCTCTCTGAAGTGGCAGATAGAATTAATCTGATTTTCTCTTCTGAATACCATCTGGCTTTCTCCCGGAGTGACAGAGAGCCCACCTTGTATGCTTGGAAACTTTGGGCTGCGCACCCCTCGGCATCTCTGGCTCCGTGTTAATGGGGCCCCCCTCCTTGCCAGCCTCGCATTGGGAACATGTATAATATGGTCTGTGTCTTACCGGTTCATTTATCTTTTGTAACCAGGATGTCATGCATTGATATTATACCATCCCCCCCTTCCTCCCCCTCCCTTTCCCCTTCCTACCTTTTCTCTCTTTCGCATGTACAAATGGAAATAGGGATAGGGACTGTGGAGATGTTGGGTAGGGCTGTAGGAAAGGTGAATGGGTGCAGGTCCAGGGTGCAGGTTATACCCTGTATGCAAAATTATTAGGCAAGTTGTATCTTAGAGGATTATTTTATTATTATTGGTCAACAACTATGTTCTCAATCAACACAAAAGACTCATAAATATCAAAGCTTAATATTTTTGGAAGTTGGAGTGGATTTTTTTTAGATTTGGCTATCTTAGGAGGATATCTGTTTGTGCAGGTAACTATTACTGTGCAGAATTATTAGGCAACTTAATAAAAACCAAATATATTCCCATCTCACTTGTTTATTTTCACCAGGTAAACTAATATAACTGCACAACAATTAGAAAAATACATTTCTGACATGCTAAAACAAAACCCCAAAAAATAATTAGGGACCAATATAGCCACCTTTCTTTATGATGACACTCAACAGCCTTCCATTCATAGATTCTGTCAGTTGCTTGATCTGTTTACGATCAACATTGCGTGCAGCAGCCACCACAGCCTCCCAGACACTGTTCCGAGAGGTGTACTGTTTTCCCTCCCTGTAGCTCTCACATTTTAGGAGGGACCACACGTTCTCTATGGGGTTCAGATCAGGTGAAGGGGACCATGTCATTACATTTTCTTCTTTTAGACCTTTACTGGCCAGCCATGCTGTGGTGTAGTTGGATGCATGTGATGGAGCATTGTCCTGCATGAAAATCATGTTTTTCTTGAACGATACCGACTTCTTCCTGTACCACTGCTTGAAGAAGTTGTCTTCCAGAAACTGGCAGTAGGTCTAGGAGTTGAGCTTCACTCCATCCTCAATCCGAAAAGGTCCCACAAGTTCATCTTTAATGATACCAGCCCACACCAGTACCCCACCTCCACCTTGCTGGCGTCTGAGTCGGAGTGGAGCTCTCTGCCCTTTACTGATCCAGCCTCTGGCCATCCATCTGGCCCATCTCATTTCATCAGTCCATTAAACCTTTGAAAAATCAGTCTAAAGATTTTTCTTGGCCCAGTCTTGACGTTTTATCTTATGTTTCTTGTTCAAAGTTTTTCAGGCTTTCTTACCTTGGCCATGTCCCTGAGTATAGCACACCTTGTGCTTTTGGATACTCCAGTAACATTGCAGTTCTGAAATCTGGCAAACTTGGTGGAAAATGGCATCCTGACAGCTTCACGCTTGATTTTCCTCAATTCATGGGCAGTTATTTTGTGCCTTTTTTGCCCAACATGCTTTTTGCGACCTTGTTGGCTATTTGCCATGAAACGCTTGATTGTTCGGTGATCACACTTCAAAAGTTTGGCAATTTCAAGAATGCTGCATCCCTCTGCAAGACATCTCACAATTTTGGACTTTTCAGAGCCCGTCAAATTTCTCTTCTGACCCATTTTGCCTGAGAAAAGGCATTTGCCTAATAATTAAGTACACCTGATATTAGGTGTTGATGTCATTAGACCACACCCCTCCTCATTACAGAGATTCACATCACCTGATTTACTTCATTGGTAGTTGGCTCTCAAGCCTATACAGCTTTGAGTATGACAACATGTATAAAAAGTATCATGTGATTAAAATACTCATTTGCCTAATAATTCTGCACACAGTGTAGAAGTCTATGGCATAGGGAAGGTGGATGGGGAAGATGGGGACAGATCCAGGGTGGGGGCTCTAGACGTCTATGGCATAGGGAATGTGGATGGGGGAGATGGGGGCAGATCCAGGGTGGGGGCTATAGAAGTCTATGGCATAGGGAAGGTGAATGGGGGAGATGGGGGCAGATCCAGGGTGGGGGCTATAGAAGTCAATGGCATAGGGAAGGTGCATGGGGGCAGATCCAGGGTGGGGGCTATAGAAATCCATGGCATTTCATAGTTCTTTTTCTTGCAGTCATTGACATTCATTCACATACCGCGCTGCTATCTCCACTGCGCTCTCTTCTTATCCCAGCAGGATATGTTTTCTCCTCTTTCTTCATGGTTATAAAATCTGGGAAGAGATGTGAGTCTCCTGAGGCGAATGTCCCTCACTGTTGAGTATTTGGAGCAGTGTAGCAGGAAGTGGGTTTCGTCCTCCAGAGCCTCCTGTCACAGTGTTGGCACAATCTTTCCTCCTGGGCTTGTAGCTCTGCCTGTGTCGGCCAGATTCGATGGCCAGACTGTGGGCACTGAGCCTATATCGGCTCAGGATCTTGCGGTCTCTGGGGTCAGGTAGTTTCTCCAGATATGGGGCTAATTTGTAGTGCATGGTCAGCTTTTGTGAGCCATAATGATGAATATCCAGCAGAGGGCAGCACTGTACTGTAAGGCTGCGTACATCCTTGTACATGAAGGATACAGATTTAACCCCTTCCTGACCTTTGATGTTATAAAGACGTCATGAAAGTTCGGCGAGTTCCCGACCTACGACGTCTCTATAACGTCATGGCTTCTTTGCGTTTCTGCAGCTTCGGTGACAGGGTCAGTGACAAGTCATCGAAGCTGCAGGATCGCAAGCACCTATACTTTAGCACAGGGGGGTGGCTTAGCCCCCCTGTGGCTAAAGTCGCTCTGATAAGCAGTTGAAAATGAAACTGCCAATCAGAGGGATTCACCCCTCCAGATCTGATTGGATCTCTTCAATCGATCTGGAGGGGCGGATCGGCAAGTGCCCTCCCCCTCCTCAGCCCCCTCCAGCTCCAGTAAACATCAGGGACCCCCCCGTCCCTCCAATCCGCCCCCCTCCTCCGGTTCTGTATGTATCCACCGGCAGGCTGCACCCACCGGTGCAGCGGATGCAGCCCACCAGTAGATTCATACAGAACCACCGGTTAGGCTCCTCAGCCCCCTCCCATTAGTGTCACCCCCCATCCCACCCCCGACCTCCGATCCCTGTGATCTGGGCCCCCCCCTCACCTCTCCCAGTGGGCTGCACCCCCAGTGCACCCGCCGGTCAGCTTCCTCTGCTCTGTGTGGGCCCCTCCTCCTCTCCTGGGCTCCTCTTCCTCACGGTGGATCGTGGGTGAGGTAAGAATGTATCAATGAATGCATGCATGGATGGATGGGTGCATGCATACATGCATGGGTGGATGGGTGCATGCATGGGTGGATGGATGCATGGGTGCATGCATGCATTGGTGGATGGATGGGTGCATGCATGAAAGTGTGTGTGCATGGATGTGTGCATAGATTGATGTGTGCGTGCATGGATAGATGCGTGCATGGATATTGCATGGATGGATGCGTGGATGCGTGCTTTTGTGGATGCGTGCGTATGTGGATGTGTGCAGGATGGGAAAGTGTGCATGGATGGATGTGTGCGTGATATGGGATTGGAGGATGTGTGTTGTTTGCTGTGATGTGTGCATGCATGGTGATGCGTGCTGCTTGGATTGATTGCTTTGGGATGGGGTATGTGTGTGCCAGAATTGCATGGATGCGTGTGTGCTGTTTGGGTTGCTGTGGATGAGTGGTCGTGGATGGTGTGTGTTGCATGAATGAATGTGTGCATGGATGGATGTGTGCATGCGGGGATGTGTCCGGGGGTGGATGTGTGCATGCGTGGATGTTTGCGTGCGTGGATGTTTGCGTGCATAGATGTGTGCGTGCGTGGATGTGTGCGTGCGTGGATGAGTGTGTGCATGACAGATAATAATCATGTGTGCATGGATGGATGTGTGCATGCATGCGTGGATGATGGGTGCATGCGTGGATGATGGGTGCATGGGTGGATGGATGGATGCATGGGTGGATGGATGGGTGCAACAAGGGATCAAGTGTCCTCTTGTTGTAGTCTCTGGGATCATAGTCATGGTGCACTGTATGACAGATCATTGCCATACAGTGCACCATAACTCTGACCCCAGAAACTGTAGGAAGAGGACACTTGAACAGAAGCGATCAAGCGTCATGGACCTTTGTTGTGGACTACATCAGATCTTTATAATGTAGATGGAGTCCGAATTTTGTTTGTGTTTTTTTTCAAATAAAAAGATTTTTCTCTGTGTGGTGTATTTTTTGACTACTATTGCTTGGGTGTTCTTGTTTCCAAAATGGGGTCACTTGTGGGGGAGCTCAAATGTTTAGGCACACAGTGGCTCTCCAAACGCGACATGGTGTCCGCTAACAATTTGAATGGAAAATCTTCTCAAATTGTTAGCGGACACCATGTCGCATTTGGAGAGCTCCTGTGTGCCTAAATATTGGAGCTACCCCACGAGTGACCCCATTTTGGCAAACTAGACCCCCAGGGAACTTATATAGATGAGTGGTGAGCAATTTGAACCCTCAGATGTTTCACAAATTGTTCCGTAAAAATGAAAAAGTAGTTTTTTTTTCACAAAATTTTCTTTTAGCCTAAATGTTTTCATTTTTACATGGGCAACAGGATAAAATGTATCCTAAAATTTGTTGGGCAATTTCTCCTGAGTACACTGATACGTCATATGTGGTCATAAACCACTGTTTGGGCACATGGCAGGGCTCAGAAGGGAAGGAGCGCAATTTCACCTTTTGAATGGAAAATTAGCTCCAAAAGTCAAATTATGCTCGTTCCCTTCTGAGTCCTGCTGTGCGCCCAAACAGTGGTTTATGACCACATATGCGGTAACGGTGTACAACAAATTTTAGGATCCATTTTATCCTGTTGCCCATGTGAAAATGAAAGAATTGAGGATAAAAGAACATTTTTGTTAGAAAAATTAAAATGTCCATTTTTTTCTTCCACGTTGCTTTAGTTCCTGTGAAGCACATGAAGGGTTAATAATCTTCTTGAATGTAGTTTTGTGTAGCTTGATGGGTGCAGTCTTTGGAATGGGGTCACTTTTGAGTGTTTTCTGTCATGTACACGCATCAAAGGGACTTTAAATGTGATGTGGTCACTAAAAAAATGGTTTTGTAAATTTTGCTGGAAAAATGAAAAATTGCTGATGAACTTTGAACCTTATAACTTCCTACCCAAAAAAATGTTTTTTCCAAAATTGTGCTGATGTAAAGTAGACATATGGCAAATGTTATTTATTAACTACCGTATATACTCGTGTATAAGCCGACCCGTGTATAAGCCGACCCCCCTACTTTTGCCCCCAAAACCTGGGAAAACCTATTGACTCGTGTATAAGCCGAGGGTGGACCCCAGCACAGGTATACAGCCCCCAGCAGTGTGGTATACAGGCCTCCCCAGTGGTATATACAGGCCCCAGCAGTGTTACAGCAGTATCCCCAGTGGTATATACAGCAGCAGCCCCAATGGTATATAC
Source organism: Allobates femoralis (assembly GCA_033576535.1). Classification (NCBI taxonomy): domain Eukaryota; kingdom Metazoa; phylum Chordata; class Amphibia; order Anura; family Aromobatidae; genus Allobates; species Allobates femoralis. The sequence goes on from JARQOC010000003.1 coordinate 426,474,656, forward strand.
AGCAGCCCCAATGGTATATACAGCAGCAGCCCCAGAGGTATATACAGCAGCAAACAGCCCTAGAGGTATATATACAGCAGCAGCCCCAGAGGTATATATAGCAGCAGCCCCAGAGGTATATACAGCAGCAGCCTCAGAGGTATATACAGCAGCAGCCCAGTGGTATATACAGCAGCAGCCTCAGAGGTATATACAGAAGCAGCCCCAGAGGTATATACAGCAGCAGCCCCAGAGGTATATATAGCAGCAGCCCCAGAGGTATATACAGCAGCAGCCCAGTGGTATATACAGCAGTAGCCTCAGAGGTATATACAGCAGCACCCCAGTGGTATATACAGCAGCAGCCTCAGAGGTATATACAGCAGCAGCCCAGTGGTATATACAGCAGCAGCCCAGAGGTATATGCAGCAGCAGCAGCCCAGAGGTATATACAGCAGCAGCCCAGGGTATATACAGCAGCAGCCCCAGAGGTATATACAGCAGCAGCCCAGAGGTATATAAGCAGCAGCCCCAGAGGTATACAGCGCGCTCCCACCATCAGTATACAGGCCGCCCCCCCCATCAGTATAGCCAGGGCCCTCCCTTGCAGCCCAAACCTGTAAAGTAAGATCATTATACTTACACCTGTGGCCTTCCCCGCTGCTGACATCGCGCTCCTCCGGCTTCATCCGACTTCTTCCGGCTTCCTCCTCTGGCGCAGACAATGACGTCATTGCCTGCAGCCCATCGGAGGAAGCTGGAAGAAGACGGATGAAGCCGGAGGAGCGCGATGTCGCAGCGGGGACGGCCACAGGTGTAAGTATAATGATCTTACTTTACAGGTTTGGGCTGCAAGGGGGGGCCTGGATACTGATGGGGGGGTGCCTGTATACTGATGGTGGCGGGCGGGCCTGTGTACTCGGCGTATATACTCGCGTATAAGCCGAGGGGGTACTTTTCAGCCCAAAAATTGGGCTGAAAAACTCAGCTTATACGCGAGTATATACGGTATGTTGTGTCACATCACTCTCTGGTTTAGCAGAATAAAAATTGAAAATTTTAAAATTGCAAAATTTTTTAAATTTTTTCCAATTTTTTTTTTTTCACAAATAAACGCAAAAATTATCGACTTAAATTCACCACTAACATGAAGACTAATATGTCACGAAAAAACAATCTCAGAATCGCTAGGATCTGTTGAAGCGTCCCAGAGTTATTACCTCATAAAGGGACACTGGTCAGAATTGACAAAAATGCAAAGGTCTTTAGGGTCAAAATAGGCTGGGTCATGAAGGGGTTAAAGGGAACCTGTCACCCCCCCCAGGGCCTATTTAAGTAAAAGAGCCACCTTCAGCAGCACTAAGGCTGTGTTCACACACAGCGTATTTTTTGCATTTACACAGTGCTATTAAGCACAGCGCTTTTTAGCACTGCATAAATACTGTGCACGCAGCTCTGTTCACATGTTCCATCTTTTTGCAGATGCTCTTTGCGCTGCAAAGTGCATCCGTACAAAGAATGAACATGTGACTTCTTTCTGTTTTTTAGGCGCGCTTTTTACTCTTCCAGCCGCCGTTCCCCCAGAGATCTTTTCATACCGGCGCCGTATGACCTTGCAGAGGACCTTAAATAGCACCATATGACTGAGTGATGTCACCGGTCACATGGTGCTGCAGGGTCCTTGGGCCCACCACTTACAGCGGGCCCGACAGGGAGAAGACACTGGCAGTCTGAGGAGGAGCGCAGCAATGTAAGTAAAAGCGCACCGAAAAAAGTAGGCCCGTTTAAACACAGAACACTGCGTTCTGTGAGGATGCGCTCTTAGTGCAGTTTTGCACCAAAAGCGCATCCTCACAAATATGCTATGTGTGAACGCATCCTTAGGCTGCATTCTGTGAAGGTGGCTCTTTTGTCTATTATCCCTTGGGACACTGAAATAATGAGTTTTATAAATTTATAAATTTCCCTCCATACCCTGGGAGGTACGCTCTCTCTCCTCTCGCCTCTGTCCATCCCCCCTCTGGGCTCCGGGTGCCGCCTCCTCTCTGCCACCTGACATCATTGGGGCCTGCGCAGTTCATTGATTTCTCGGACATGCGCCATGTGCGCTGCCCAACAACTTAGGTGACATGATCTCTGGAGATCACGCCTGCGTATAGCGAAGGCCCCAGATCCCGCCCTGCAGTGTGTTATGATGTATTCACACTGCGGGGCTGGGGCCTGGGCTACATGCAGGTGCGATCTCCAGAAATCATGTCACCTAAGTTGTCGGCAGCGCACACGGCGCATGCCTGAATCTTTCTATGAGTAAAAATATAGAATAGATGTTCACTCAGAACTCATCTCAGCCTCTCATATAGACAGATCAGAACTCCCACACACTGCACTGATGAGGGGCAATCACCCCGAAACGCAGCGTCTGCAGTTTGGGGTTTTGATCTGGCATAAATTCTAAGTCATATTAAAAGGCTTGTTAAAGAGTTAATTAGGACTTTTAAGGTACCGTCACACGCCGCGATATGGCTTCCATATCGCTTGGCGGTTTGACGTGAGCGGTACATTTCGAGCACTTTTTTCTTATCGCTGTGGAACTGTCACATGTAGTGATCTCTGCGTGCGAACTTCGGCGATCCTTCATTCCGGAAATCGCCTGCAGAAGACCGGAAGCGATCTTCCCTTCACACATTGCCGCGTCACAAGCCACAATCGTAGCAGCGATGTGGGCATACTGCTTTGATAGGGGTGTGCTAGAGTGGGTTTCACCGCGCCCCTATCACTGTGATTGGTGGACAGAACTGCGTTCCCATTGGTCAGCCTTGCGTGAACGCACGGGTCATCAAATAAGGCGCCTCGGACACGGGCAGCCAATCGGAACGCAGTATCACCCACCAATTGCCGCAGATGCGGCACAATAAAAACAACATCTAAGCACGCCTACAGGATTTTTTCAGGATCGCTGTGTACATTGCTATCGCCCTGTCACACGGCACAATCCGCTGAAATCACCTGGTGGATATTGCCTGATTTCTCTGCAGTGCAGGGCAATGAGGCGACACTCCACCAGCGATTTCTAGCTGTAGAATCACCCAGTCACATGCCACTACGCACATGCAATGTAGTTTCCACATTGCCGAATTTGGGAATTGCCAGCGATCTCGCCGGCGATATGGCGTCATATGACGGTCCTCTACGGTGGGGTTACACGTTGCAATATCGTTCCGATATCACAATTCAATGGCGCGGGAGCGTGCATTTAGTGCACGTTTCTCCCGCATCGCATCGGAGGTTTACACATTGCGATTTCAGGATCCAACGTCCGTACGATGTCTACGCCCCCCAACCCAGGAACGACCATTTAACATGGGAGTGAATGGGTGACGTTGAACTTCACATCGGAGTTGGGCTGTCACACAGCACGATCCGGCTCCAATCTCCATTCAATATCGGAGCATTGAATAGCACGCTCATTCAATCCCCGATATCGCATTGACATCGTTCCTGCATCATATTGGACGTTCACACCATACAACGCAGGAACGATATCGGCTCCAACGATCGAACCACGTGACTTTTCATTGAAATTGGACGCCGATATCGCAACGTGTAAAGCGGCCTTTAGAGTTTGTCCACTTCCCCACTGAAGTGAAAATTGGCAATAAATCAGTAACATCAAAAGCCGATTGTAGGAACATAGCCTGAAATTACATAATTGACATTAAATTACATCCTCATGTTTTTAGTTGTTTTTTTGCTGCAGTAAGATTTCAAGGGTGTGGTTAACAGAACTGACATGAATTAATAGCAGTAGTGCTGATAAAGTTGTAGTTGTTTGTCTGGAAAAAGAGTCAAGGTTCTTCACAAGGGTAAAGAGTCAGGATATGAAAGGCTATGAGACAAAATTGTTGTCAGGATTGTAGTCCTGGGTCAGGATTGAGATTCGTGCAATAATTCCTATGCAGACAGTCCAGAGGACAAAACAGGACTTTCGTTAGAAAGAAGACCTAGTCTAGTGGCAATATACAAGAACAGGGTGTCAGAAAAGATCATAGAACAAAGGAAAACATTCATGACTAGGTGTAAGCGAGTAATGGCCAACCAACAGAATCAATAGACAAGACATGCAGGTTTTGGGTGTAATTGACTTTTTTAATCAAAGGAGGTGTTCTAATAACCCTGGCACATAGACACTACTAAAAATCTGCGGCAAGCATCTAGGGTTGCTGTGCGGCGCTTGAAGAAAACACACTCACAAGAAGATAACTTACCCAGGCCAGGGAACTCAGATCTCAGGCGCAGTCTGGAAGTCACGGGTGGCGGTGCCTGAGGCTGTGTCCCTGGTGGTCAATGGAAAAGGGAGAATAAAAAAAAAAATAAAAGAAATAATGTTTGTTCGTGACGCCACCTGTAGGTCCCGGTGATGGCATCGGCGCTGCTGGAACCTCCGGGGTGATGGGCGGCAGCAAGATGGAGTGGTTCCCTACAGGAGGAGCGGAATCCCCAGGGTGTTGGAAGTAGTAGTAAAATGGTGGAGTACAGCAGCACAGTCACTGTGGAGCAAGGCAGTGAAATAGCAGTTCAAGGAAGAAAACACTGACACGTTGCTCGCTCTGAACGGGTATTTACTCCGGTATTCTGCAGGCATACAAGGTTATTCAGTTCTCTTTGCAGAGTAGTGGACCGGGCGGTTCTGGCAATGAGCAGTGTCCCTCTGAAGCTCCACTGGTGTTCCTTACTATCATGCTCACTGTCCATTGCTCTGCTGCCCTGCAAGGACCCCGCTTACTACCAGGCCTGTCGGGGGTGATGAGTCGTCCCAACTGTACCCTGAAGGGAGCTCACCCGACTTTGTGCTTCTGGTGAGGACCGTGCTTGGTGTAGGGCGGTTGGGTCGTGCTCCTATAAAGACATTGACCACTCCGGGTTTGTGGTTCAGGGATGTAGCTGGCTGGACCACTTTGGAGGTGGTACTCCGGGTTTGGACTGGGCTAGGGCATACAGTTACCTGTTCTATTCTTGGCCCCTTTCTCTTCTGGGTCACCAGGTTGAGGTGCCCTCCCCGTTAGCTTCTCTCTGTTTCTCTGTAGCTTCTCCAACTCTGCTTCATCTGCTGTTCTGATCTTTTGCAGCTCCCATCTGACTGAACTCTTCTAAACTTGAACTCTGCACTCCACTCGACTTCTCCTCCTCTCCTTCACTTCTCTAACTCCTTGCTGCTTTCCCCACTGCTTTATAACCTAGCCTCTCCTTCCACCAGGACCGGTTACCCTAGTAACGGGCGTCTAATTGGTCCTCTAACACTAAGTGTTGCATGTGGTGCTGGAGCTTCAGACTTATTCCACTCATTACTAAAACAAAGAATACGGCACCTCCAGTCTGGGGTGCAGTACCCTTTTGTGACGCACTCTTAGTGGGGCGCCACAAAGACTACACATTATTCAAACAAGCACTTCTCAAATTCAAGTCACTACTCACCACCACTAAACAGAATTCCTTCATTACCTTCATATCCTCTTTGTCCCACAACCTCAGGCAGTTATTCAACACATTTAAATCCGTCCTCCGCCCCCCCACTGCTCCCTCCTACTTCTCGTATTTCTGCAGAAAACATTTCAACGTGCTTCACCAACAAGATCGATCAGATCAGACAAATCTCTGGTACCCAACCACCACAACCCCCATGTATTCAAGTCTCAGGGAAGGGGGGAAGGGGTGGTGCTGTCACTGGATATTTACCTGAGAGCCGGTTTAGTGCAAAGGAGTGGAGTGTCTGTTATCCAATCAAGTTATGCAAGAAAACTCCAGCACTTGGCGTGATCTTCATGATAGTTCATTTATTTGTGCAGATTAAAAATGAACATACAATTGAAAGGGAGACATGACCCCACGCTGGACGCGTTTCGGATTACATCCTTTTTCAACAGCATAAAAAAGAGACCTCCTCACACTTCCTTAAATACAATAAAAACTAAATCAAATGCACAGGTGAAATAGAAAGTTAATTAGAGCTGAAGACAAAAGCTCCACCTAGTGGTATATACACGCAAATTGACCAACCTCAGAATATATGTACACATAAATGAACAAATAGCACTGATTCATTCCCAACATTGTACCAGTGCTAGAACCACATTATTGTGCATTTTTGTCATAAACTGTATATTCTAGAGCCAGATGTATTCCAACATGTAATATATGGAAACTGACAATGCACTATAAAACAGAGCAATTTTTAGTCTCCCTAAATGGGTGACAAACGTGTGGTTTATTATTTGCATCTTTTTTCTCTTTTTTCTCTATCTTTTCCTCCCTCCCCTGTGTATCACATTATGTTCTACTAATAGAAGCAAACACAATGCTGGAACAGGACATTTAACCGGGCACATACATTCAATGTCCAAAATAGTGTTCGTTATCCAATGTGTGCTTAGACCAACAATGATGACTCACCCTATTGATGAGCCATGAGATGTAAGGCATAGAAGAGAATCTAACACACCTACACTTGGATACATACACCAGGTGTCCAAGTTTCATGCTGATTAGAAGTGCTCAAAACCATCATGTTGACTCACCCTGCATGCATACTTCAAGGTGTGTGACACAGAGATGACTCACCCTATTGATGAGCCATGAGATGTAAGGCATAGAAGAGAATCTAACACACCTACACTAGATGTCCAAGTGCTCAAAACCATTATGATTGACTCACCCTGCAAGCATACTTCAAGGTGTGTGACACAGAGATGACTCACCCTATTGATGAGCCATGAGATGTAAGGCATAGAAGAGAATCTAACACACCTACACTAGATGTCCAAGTGCTCAAAACCATCATGATGACTCGCCCTGCATGCATACTACAAGGTGTGTGACACAGATGACTCACCCCATTGATGAGCCATAAGATGTAAGGCATAGAAGAGAGTTGAACAACACCTACATTCAACGCCCAAAAATGTGTACGTTACCCAATGTGTGCTCAGACCACCCATGATGACTCACCCCACTGATGAGCCATGAGATGTAAGGCATAGAAAAGAGTCAAACACACCTACACTTGGATACATACACTAGGTGTCCAAGTTTCATGCTGATTAGAAGTGCTCAAAACCACCATGATGACTCACCCTGCATGCATACTTCAAGGTATGTGGCACAGGGATGACTCACCCTATTGATGAGCCATAAGATGTAAGGAATAAAAGAGAGTTGAACACACCTACAATTGGATACGTACACTAGGTGTCCAGTTTCATGTGATTTAAAAGCACTCGAAACCATCATGATGACTCACCCTGCATGCATACTTAAAGGTGTGTGACACAGAGAGAGAACAAACCAACAAACGTGACCACGGATAACCCACTCATCTGAATATACTCAATAACCAAGCTCTGTTATTCAGAAAAATTCAGGACCATCGTGATGACTCACCCTTATATGATATAAACCGTGAGGGCGAATCAGACATGCGAAGTGCCACTTTTCCCCCACTTGGATGGGCACTCACAATATTTCTAAACTTTATGTTAACTTGGGGTTATATTACAACATGTTAAGACATGGTGGGACTCCACTACGCTGGAGAAATACCTAGGATATAACATGATTCCTAGAGGACTGCGGCTTAAAAAGGTCGCCACCACCGCTTACAGCGACACTTTCATATCCAATTGGCATCTTGTCTGAGGCCTCTGCAAAACTCATGCGATTGATAATGGCAGAGGAGGCAGAAAAACTAAAAGATCTGGAGAAAAACATTAAGGAAATGGAAACGTCCTTACCGAAGTTTAACAAACATCCCGAGTTTGATGCTTTATCTCAACAACCTTAACCAAAAAATTGTGGATGTAGAAACAGCAATTACGGAAGTCAAGAGACGTAGGTTCCTAAGAGATTGCAAGGATTATGAAGAAAATGTCGTGTATGACTGGAAACGCCACACGCCTAACACCCCCAGATCAATCTTAAAGAAAGGTAAAAAAAGAAACAGGAGTCATCAAACCCCACGAGTAAGTTTTTCCACACCTGAGCGCAGTAACATCTCAGGCCTTTCTGGGGTTTCATCCATTTCATCTACCTCTGGATTATCGGGTGTCTTCCCAGCCCCATCCACCAACCAATATCCACCAAAAAATGGAGGAGGAGGAGGAGGGCGGGGAGATGACACCGTAAGAAGAGGACATTATTCGTTGCGGAACCGCAGGTAAATCCATTTTCTATTGACATTAATGACCAGACTGTTATTAATTTATCGGCCTGCTGTATTACGGATGTGGAACACTCTGTCCTTATGAAGGGACTGAAATTTGCACCTACTCGTAGGGGCAATCTATGGGACACTCTCAAAGACATTAATAAATTTGTCAGATCTCTGACTATTAAGAAGCATTTCTACACAGAGGGTCCTGATGTTTCTTTAAATTTGCCATCTAATCATGATATTCCTTCCGCAGGTACTAGGGTTCCATTACATCTAGAACTAAATGAGCAGATAGCACTGTGTACTTTGTCTGAATTAGGTAACAGTCCCATTACAGCCCCCATACCTTCGGATTTCAGAGTGTCAAATCCTCATTTCTATCCCATTAGTTCGAGAGCACCAGCCATGGATCAATTCCAACAGGCCATGGAATTAAAACTAAAAAATATATTTGATTGTGATAATGACAATCGGTGCAATCTGAACATAGATGAAAGGAGTGCTCTGAAATCATTACAACAGAACCCCAACATAGTCATCAGACAGGCAGATAAAGGGGGTTCGGTGGTGATTTTGGATCAGGGTCTTTATAGCAGAGAGGTTGAAAAAATGCTCAATGATCCAGATACATATAGACCTCTTAGTAACAATCCCACCATCGACTTCCAAGGGAAACTGCACCAATTAATGGATGAGGGGGTTGCGTTGGGGGCCATCAGCAAGGATGTGGCAGATTATATGTGTGTTGATAACCCCATCATCCCGATTTTCCACGCACTACCTAAAATCCATAAATCCCAATTCCCACCCCAATGCGACCAATAGTTCTGGGTTAGGTAGCTTAAATGAACGGCTCCCCAATGGGTAGATAACATGCTACAACCACTAGTGAGACAATCTGTGGGATTTATTTTGGATACAAAACAACTATTGTGCAGTTTGGATAGGATTAAATGGGGTTCCAACAGTACATGGATCACATGTGATGTGGTCTCATTGTACAATTGTATTCCACACAGTCTGGCAATCAGTGCATTGGAACATTGTTTGGGTCTTCATTCATCCTATACACCTGAAACATGCCATTTTCTTATAATGAGTGTGGAATATCTTCTCAGTACAAATTTCTTTAAGTTCAATGGTCGGTACTATTTACAACTGCAGGGATGTCCTATGGGGGCGGGTTTCTCACCTTCACTAGCGAACATCTTCATGAGCTTTTGAGAACATAAATACATCCATTGTGAGGGAAACCCATTCATGAGTGAGTTGCGCTGGTGGGGAAGGTACATTGATGATGTCATAGCCATCTGGGACAGCAAGGACGGTGTACCCCCCGCCAGCGCATCATCTTTCTCACAGTTCATCCAATACATCAATTCAAACAACATGAACATTAGGTTCACCCATGAGATACATACTAACAGGGTGTCCTATTTAGACCTAACATTAATTGGGGACCAGGACACGGGCATCATTCAATCAGAATTGTTTAGAAAGCCCAGTGGGGGCAATGCCACCTTACATGCAGGTAGTTGCCACCCACGACATGTTATAGCCAATTTGCCTATAGGTGAGTTTATAAGAGCAAGGCGCTCTTGCTCCACTGAAACTTCATTTAATAATGAGGTGGGTGTCATAACAGGCCGCCTGACCAGGAGGGGCTACAGTTCCAACAAAACTTAAACAAAGCGATTGATAAAGTTAAAAACTATAATACGTAGGGATCTGTTAGTAAATAGACCAGGAGTTCCAGATCAGGGTAGAGGAGAATGGATGCCCACCTTTTCCACAGCTTACAGTACAGACTGTAATGCTATTGTCAAGTCCATTCACAAATGTATACCAATATTGTACCAGGATGCCACCCTGTCAACCATCTTGAATCAGGGCTTTAGATGTGTGCCTAGAAAACTCATGACATTGGGAAACCCTTTTGTCTCCATCATTGTTTAAATCCAATATTGGTAAACCAGTTTGGCTATCAAGTAAGGGCAACTATCCATGCAATGGGTCCAGATGTGGGCTTTGTAAATATGTGCATGTGAGTAAAGAATTCCGAGATCGCCTTACAGGACGCAACTTTACTATTCAAATGTACATCAACTGCAATTCTAGTGATGTTGTATACATGGCTTCCTGTAAAATTGCAAGAAAGATTATGTTGGATGCACTACCCGGCCCCTAAAGAGGCGCATAGGGGAAGCACCTGTCTGCGGCTAATCCTGCAAACAGGGCTAGTCGCAGGCAGATGTCGAACCTATCACGCCATTTTCTTGATGTCCATGGAGGAGACACAAGTGCATTGTTGGTTAAAAGGCATTGATCGGGTCACAAGAGGTGAGAGGGGCGGAGACATGGGTAGGCAGGTGCTTGAGTCGGAGGTGCGTTGGATTCTTAACCTCCACACAGGTCACCCGAGGGGTTAAATTTACGTACGGATTTATATTATTTCTACTGATTCCCCCTTTCTCTGCATATTGTACCCGTACACCAGTCAGGGTTGTGTGGGGCAGCGCATTCAACAGGGGTCCCCAGGAAGTAGTTTAGAGTGCTTAAATGGACTCTTCAGTGATTCTACTCATTGACAATATTGGAGGCATTTTAGGGGTTAAAGAATTTTTGCATGAACCCACATTATTGCTATTAAATTCCACCTTCTTTCTCCATGTTGTGTTTCGTTTCCCAACTAGGACACGCTTAGTACAACGAATGTATAGGCACAACTTACCGGATGGTAGGTTGGTTTAATCATGCCTTGCATTATGTAATTTATATGTAGGTGAGTCATCACATCTGCCTCGGATAACCCCAAGTTAACATAAAGCTTAGAAATATTGGGAGTGCCCATCCAAGTGGGGGAAAAGTGGCACTTCGCATGTCTGATTCGCCCTCACGGTTTACATCATATAAGGGTGAGTCATCACGATGGTCCTGAATATTTCTGAATAACAAAGCTTGGTTATTGAGTACATTCAGATGAGTGGGTTATCCGTGGTCACGTTTGTTGGTTTGTTCTCTCTTGTGTCACACACCTTGAAGTATGCATGCAGGGTGAGTCATCATGATGGTTTGAGTGCTTTTAAATCACCATGAAACCTGGACACCTAGTGTACGTATCCAATTGTAGGTGTGTTCAACTCTCTTTTATGCCTTACATTTTATGGCTCATCAATAGGGTGAGTCATCCTGTGTCCACAACCTTGAAGTATGCATGCAGGGTGAGTCATCATGGATGGTTTTGAGCACTTCTAAATAACCATGAAACTCGGACACCTAGTGTACGTATCCAAGTGTAGGTGTGTTCGACTCTCTTCTATGCCTTACATCTCATGGCTCATCAATGGGGTCTCTGTGTCATCACCTTTAGTATGCTCAGGTGAGTCACATGATGGTTTAGACTTCTAATCACATGAATTGGACTATGGTAGGTTCCAAGTGTAGGTGTGTTTGACTCTTTTCTATGCCTCTCTATGGCTCATCAATAGGGTGAGTCATCATGTTGTCGAGCACACATTGGTATACGCACACATTTTTGGCATTGGGAATATTAGGTGTGTTCAATTTTTTTATGTCTTACATCTATGGCTCATCAATAGGGTGAGTCATGTCTGTGTCACACACCTTGAGGTATGCTTGCGGGGTGAGTCATCATGATGGTTTTGAGCATTCTAAATACATGAAACTGGAACTATCACTATCAGTGTAGGTGTGTTCGATTCTCTTCTATGCCTTACATCTCATGGCTCATCAATAGGGTGAGTCATCTCTGTGTCACACACCTTGAAGTATGCATGCAGGGTGAGTCATCATGATGGTTTTGAGCACTTCTAATCAGCATAAAACTTGGACACCTAGTGTATGATCCAAGTGTAGGTGTGTTTGACTCTCTTCTATGCCTTACATCTCATGGCTCATCAATAGGGTGAGTCATCATGGTTGGTCTGAGCACACATTGGGTAACGAACACTATTTTGGACATTGAATGTATGTGCCCGTTAAATGTCCTGTTCCAGCATTTGTTTGCTTTTATTAGTAGAACATAATGTGATACACAGGGGAGGCAAGAAAAGAAGGAAAAAGAGAGAAAAAAGATGCAAATAATAAACCACATGTTTGTCACCCATTTCAGGGAGACTAAAAATTGTTCTGTTTTATAGTGCATTGTCAGTTTCCATATATTACATGTTGGAATACATCTGGCTCTAGAATATACAGATTATGACAAAAATGCACAATAATGTGGTTCTAGCACTGGTACAATGTTGGGAATGAATCAGTGCTATTTGTTCATTTATGTGTACATATATTCTGAGGTTGGTCAATTTGCGTGTATATACCACTAGGTGGAGCTTTTGTCTTCAGCTCTAATTAACTTTCTATTTCACCTGTGCATTTGATTTAGTTTTTATTGTATTTATAAGGAAGTGTGAGGAGGTCTCTTTTTTATGCTGTTGAAAAAGGATGTAATCCGAAACGCGTCCAGCGTGGGGTCATGTCTCCCTTTCAATTGTATGTTCATTTTTAATCTGCACAAATAAATGAACTATTATGAAGATCACGCCAAGTGCTGGAGTTTTCTTGCATAACCCCCATGTATACCAGACCCCTCCTCTGCCCCACTAACCCTCCTCCCCGCCATCACTGAAAGAGAATTTGCACACTTCCTCACCAGATCGCACCTCACCACTTGTGCATAGGACTCCATCCCATCCTACCACACTTATCCCAGCCTTAACACACCTCTTCAACCTATCACTGACTTCTGGTACCTTTCCTTTTGCTTTCAAACCTGCAACAATTACACCTTATAGAAGCCATCCCTCAATCCCACTTTTACATCCAGCTACTGGCCCATATCCCTGCTCCCGTTCGCCTCCAAACTTCTCGAAAAGCATGTTCACACTGTACTCTCATCCCATCTCTCATCCAACTCTTTCTTTGACAACCTTCAATCTGGCTTCTGCCCCCACCACTCCACTGAAACTGCCCTGACCAAAATTACTAACAACTTACTCACAGTCAAAACTAACAGACAGTTCTCTGCCCTCCTCCTTCTAGACCTGTCCTCTGCATTCGACACAGTCGACCACTGTCTCCTATTTCAGATTCTCTCTTCCATTGGCATCAGTGACCTTGCCCTCTCCTGGAACTCCTCCTACCTTTCCACTATCTTTGTACCCCATATACTACAATATACCATCAATTTTTGTGTTTTAACAGTCTTGGGGGGATCTATCCACTGTGGGAAGATTCAGACCAATAGCGGTGGTTTTGTTTGTTAACTTCACCATTCACAAAAAAGTTTTCCTCATCACTCATCTGAAGGCAATTGTCTATGCTGTGATGATGCGAGATGTGCAGCATCTGACACAACGGATACTGGAAGCCTGTGATAGCATTTCTTCTGCGGTCTTGCTATCAGTGTGTCAAGAGTGGGAAAAGAGGGTTGCATTGACAATCCAACATGATGAGCAGCACTTTGAACACATTTTATAAGTGGTCATAAACTTGTAAATAACTCATGAAAGAATAAAGTTACGTTAAAACCAAGCACACCATTGTTTCCCTTATGAAATTCTCAATGAGTTTGAAGAGTCACATGACCCTCTTCCCATTGAAAAAAATAAAGTTGGATCCAAAATGGCTGACTTCAAAATGGCCGCCATGGTCACCACCCATCTGGAAATGTTTTCCCCCTCCCATATACTAATGTGCCACAAACAGGAAGTTGATATCACCAACCATTCCCATTTTATTTAGGCGCAGCCATATAAATGGCCCACTCTGCGTATTTACAGGAATCTGGCACAGAAAAGGGAAGCAAAATGCCAACACAATATGCAAATGTTTTCATGGCCAAGCTTGAAAGTGACTTTTTATCCTCTTGTCCTATCTGGCCTCTGGCCTATTACCGCTACATAAATGATATTTGAATCATCTGGATGGAGTCTGAGCAAAAGCTGAAGACGTCCCGTGAACACTTTAATGAGCTACATCCCACCATCAACTTAACACTCAACTACTCTTGCACTGAAATAAACTTTCTGTATACCATCATCAAGCAACTGAACAATGAAGTAGACACATCCCTGTACCAGAAGCCAATTGACCGTCTAACATATCTATTCATGTTCAATGGGGCAGTTTTCATCCAAAACACATAAAAAACTCTATTGTGTATAGCCAGGCCATCATATACAATCGGATATGTTCCAACCCTACATATAGAGACAGTCACCTTGGGGGCCTCAGAAAGACCTTTTGGAATCAGGGTTACAATCAAAGAACAATTGAAAACCAGATTACAAGAGCCACCAGAATATCAAGAAATTATCTCCTACATTACAAAACTAGAGAAGAAAACAACCGAGTTCATCTTGTAGTCACCTACAATCCAAGTCTGGAGGTGTTAAGAGGAGCTGCACAGAAGCTACAACCACTAATACTAAAATCTATATTTCCAGACCCCTTGTTTCTATGTTTTTGGCAGCTCTTGAATCTAAATCATTGTCAGAAGCTCACTGTCCTCCCCAAAAATAACAGGAACACTTCCATGCAAGCAGAAGAGGTGCAAAACCTGTCCATTTATGATGACAACGAACAAGATAAAGATTCTCAGCACAGATCAGGACTACAAGATCCCAGGTACCTTCAGCTGCACTACAACCAATGTGGTGTACTTAATTATATGTACCAAATGTCCGAGTGGGAATCTGTATGTAGGGTAGATGGGAGAGAAACTAAGAACAAGAATGAACTCTCATTGCCAGAAAATAAAAAAAAATGGATCTACCTGTAGCCAATCATTTCTGATCACACCATAATGAATATGAAATTACTAGTTTTGAAAGACAATTTCAAATCCCAAAGAATTAGGAAGGTCTGGGAATGTAAATTTATGATGACCTTTGACACATTCAGAGCAGGAATTAATGGACTTGTGCCTTTTTACATCAATTGAGGAATCTTAAAATCTTGGACCAACCACTATTCAAAGAACAATAAAACTATCTGCTTCTTATCTCTGGAACACTGATATTTACTATCCCCCCTCCGCATACTGTCCATTCTGTGTTCTGTTTCACCCCACCCGATTAACGTACTGCATTATCCAACCCTCCATTTGTTTGTACATATGTATGTGTTCAGAATTTGTGTTATTATAAGCCTGATGAAGAGACATTAGAATCTTGAAAGCTTGCTATTATTTACCATCATTTCAATTATACACTAAAAGGTGTCAACCATTGAGGACTCTCAGAGTCTAATATTTTTTCAACCTCATAAAGTGACACTGGTAAGTATAGCAAAATGAGGCTTAGTCATTAACGTACAAAGTGACTGGGTCCTTAAGGGCTTAAGGAAGAAGAGCAGCAAATGTTGTACCTGCTAGTTTCAGCCCTTCCTCAGTGAGTGAAATGGGTCTTTCCAGACATTGTACCAAAAGAGAATGAACTTAGATTAAGAAGTTGATTGAAGAAGGGAAAACATACAAAGAGGTGCAGAAAAAAATTGTCTGCTCAGTTTTGATTTTAAAGATTTCCAATGCTTTGAAATGGCAAACCAAACCAGAAACATCTGGCAAGAGTAGCAAAGAAACATCCAATGATCAGCAGCAGGGAGATCAAAGAAGATCTTCAGTTATGTATGTGAGTAATGCAACCATCAGAAGTACCTTTGCTGAAAAAAAGACTTATTTAAAAGGTTATAGTTTGCCAAAGAACACATTGACTGACCTAAAGAGAAATAGCACAACATTCTATGAACATATGAGAACAATATTGTTCTTATTGGGTCTAAAGGCTGCAGACATGTTGTAAGATGACCCATAAACACAGATTTCAAGCCACAGTACACTGTGAAAACTTTATAACATGGATGTGCAAGGATAATGGTTTGGGGATGTTTCTTATACTCTGGAGTCAGACCTATAAATCACATTAAGGTACCTTTACACGCCGCCACTATCACTGGCAATCGGTATCAACCGTACGTGAGTGTGCACGTTTTTAACGGTTGCTAACGATCGCTGATGCCGCATCTACACGCCGCAATTGCGTCGTCAACTCAAGGAATTCCCCGGAAGTTGAAATTGATCCTACGGATAACTTACCGTTGAATACCGTCGCCGCTTCAGACGCCGCAACCACTAAGGGAATGTGGGCGTACATCTTTCGCGTCGCAAGTACATAGGCAATAGCGTCATGATTGGCCAGCCTGCGCAGGAAGGCTGGCTAATACATGGCGCCATTCCAATTGTGAAGTGTGAATGGACAGCTCTTTAAATATGGCGCCCTGGGAAGGGACAGCCAATGGAAATACAGTAGCCCCCACCAATCATCGCTGATGGGGCACGGTATCCATGAGGCTGTGGCATGCCCCTGGGAAATCACTAGGCGATGCTGATTCCATCCCTGTCCCCCGTTTACACGCCAATACCAGGGCAATTCACCATTTGTGTTGCCTTGGATGTTAGAACACGGCTCAGAAACCACTACCCAGAGCAACTGCGAGAAACCCAATCACTTTCCCAAATTACATGCCGCAACTTCGTAGCAATTTCAAGGTAACAGTGACAGAAATCCTGATTGCCAGGCAGTTGCTACACCTCAGTGGCGGCGTGTAAAGGTACCTTTACAGGCACCATAGACTAGTTTGAATATATCAAAATAATGGAAAAAATTAATGTTTCCTTTTACTGAAGGAAAAATGCCCTTGAAATGGGTGTTTCAGCAGGACAACGACCCTAAACACACCAGCAACATCATGGTACTAGACCAATAAGATTGATGTTATGAAGTTGCGAGTTCAATTTAATTAAGGATTTATTGAATGACTTCAAAAATGCTGTTTTGATACAAAACCTAAGAATGCAAAAGAATTATTGAATGTATGAATATCTGTTCTCAGATGTTTGACCTCATACCACACACATGTAAATATTTGAGTTTGTAGATTAATGTTAACCACAGCCTGTTATTCCTTATATTTCATTTTCAGTTTAAAAATGTTTAAATGGATATTGTGTTCATGTTTTTATTTAGAATTGAATGTGCAGTGCTTCCAGTGCCTTTCTAGATATGGAAATATATGCTATTATGAAGATTGAGCTTTTTCTTGGTTGTTTAAAACATACTGCTATTATTTTGGACATGACTGTAGCCCAAAATAACAAGCAATGTATTACAGGATAATGCTTTGTTATTATCTTTAGGTATGGTCTTGTCTTTAACCCCTTCAATTCCGGCGATTTTCCGTTTTCCATTTTTCCCTGTTCTTCTTCCAAGAGCAATAACTTTTTTTTTTTTTGTCAATATGACGGCTTGTTTTTTGCAGGTTAAGTTGTACTTTCAGATGAAACTATTTATTTTACCATAGAGTGTACAGGAAAATGGGAAAAAATTCCAAGCTCAGTGAAATTGCAATAAAAGTGAAATTACATGTTTGTTTTTTTGGGTTTTTAATTCACCATGCTTTTAGTTTTTATATCACCATATACAGTAGTGATATATAGTAAAATGGACATCTCAGTGTTATGCCTCGGGTTGGTATGAGTTAGTAGATACCAAACATGTATATTTTGACTGGTATCTAAGTGGTGAAAAAAAATTCAGAAACTTTAAAAAGAAAATTGCGCTATTGGCGCCATTTTCTGCGACCCGTAGCGTTCTCATTTTTCAGGAACTGGGGCTTATTTTTTGCGTCTTGAGCTGATATTTCTAATGATACCATTGTTTGAGTAGATGCGTTGTTTTGATTGCCCGTTATTTCAATTTATTGCAATGTTGCGGTGCCCAAAAAGAGTAAAAGTAAAAGTAATTTTGCATTCGGACTTTTTTTCTGTTACCTAGTTTACAGATCAAATTAATTGATTTTATAATTTGATAGATTGCGCATGTCTGAACGCAGCGATACCAAGTGTGTGTACTTTTTAATTTTTTTTTAATAGTTTTTATTTTCAATGGCGCAAAAGGGGGGTGATTTGAACTATTATGTTTTTTTCATACTTTTAAAAACATTGGTTTTTTTTTTTTCATTTTTTTACACTGGCCCCTGAAGGGCCTCAGTGCTGCACACTTCGATCACTTCCCTTGTCTCTTGATGGGCTTCAGCACATCTGAAGACAGTGGAAATGATCATTCCCTGCTGATGATGTCACTGGGACATCACAGGCAGGAAGTGAATCAGGACAGCTTCCGGGAGATTACAGGGCCCAGGGCTGTCCAGGTAACAGAATGCAGGCCCCGTGATTACTTCAAGAGACCTGCGATCCCAGCAGAGCATAAAGCGATCACCACCCGGTGCTTTGGATCGCCGTGTCAGACACTAACAGCGCTATCCAAAAGGTTA
The DNA here is from genome assembly GCA_033576535.1 of Allobates femoralis. Lineage (NCBI taxonomy): Eukaryota > Metazoa > Chordata > Amphibia > Anura > Aromobatidae > Allobates > Allobates femoralis. Next base: position 426,493,191 of record JARQOC010000003.1, read on the forward strand.
ATAACTCGCCCCTTGTGGGGACCGTGGGGTACTCTGAATTGGGCCTTCTCGTTGTCGTCTGGGGCTGTGGGATGTGACGGTTGCGTGACCCGGTCCGTGATCCCCTGGTCAGACGAGCAGTTAAAAAGCAAAATTGGTAAAATGGATAAAAATAAACGAAAGGGAAAAAAAAAAAGAGTGCTGTGACACCACCCATGGAATGCGGCCATTATAGCCGCTGCTGCAGTTGGGACCTCTGGGGATGATGGAAGTAGCAGCAAGGATAGTTCAGCTCTCCACGGGAAGAACAAGTCCCCAGGGCAACCATACAGTTTATGGATGTGATAAGGGGGATAGTGGGCCAGCGGTGCTCAGTCTACCTCTCCTCAGGCGCGGAAATCACAGTCTCACACAGTACTGAGTTTTAACCTGGTTTACTTCACTTTCTCACCAGATGGTTGTCCCTGACGGCCAGTGGGCCCCCCCAGCTGTTTAGGGCCCCAGCACTTGCCCGGCTATGCTGGGTGCTGACACCGACCCTGTGGTTACCACACAGTGCAATGACGATTCCAGTATGTTCATAGCAGCCGAGATTGCTCGTCCAAATCACCCCCTTTCGTGTTCCTTTCATGGGCCTCTCGGTCTGTCCGCACGCAAGCTACGATCCAGCTGCCAAGGGCTTTTGATGGGCAACCGGCCGGGTCCCCTAGCCCTAATACGGAGGCCTTCTTTTCACTGTGCCAGAGGTTGGGTTGCAGGACATAAAGACCCCACATCCCGCCAGTGTTTGTGGTTGGAGCGTAGAGTGCCCTGGCACTTCAGCAGAGCCGGCACCCTGGTTTTGACCCCAGTTCCTCAGCTTCCCCGCTAATTTGAGCACATCTAGGACGCCTTCTGTCACTCACTACAGTCTGCAGCCCGGGACCCGGACAAGCCTAATGATGGCATAGGCTGCCGGGTCCATCTCCTTTCAGTCCTGTTTGTTGGTGTTCTTGCCTCTCCTTCTGACTGAACTTGACTCCTCAACTTTTCTTGGCTGACTGGGTCCCTGAACTTGGTGTCGTCTCCTTTTGTTGCCTCCCCTAACCGGATCCTGTTCTAACTTTCCTACACTCAACTTGTCTCCTCCCACCATCCCATTGCTGGGTATAGAGTCCCTTTTCTTGGGATTAGAGTGTGTTGGGTGTGTGTTTGAGGTGACCAACTTACCGATCCCAGCTGCTGCACCATCTAGTGGTGACCGGACCGCAGGGGCACCACATTAACAGCGCCGATCAGATCACTGATCTGATCAGCACTGTCATGAAGACTTAGTCAGGACCTGCAGCTCTCTGGCACCCCCTTATCCTGCTGGACAAATCCGGTATTTCCAGAGGATAAGAAAGGAGCCCAGCTGCTCTAATTTATGTTGTCTACTGCAGTATGTGATGTGACAGGATGTATATATACCACCAGTTCCTACCAGGAACATATATATACCTCGATACAGTCACCTTCAGGCCCACAATATCACATAAATACAAAAACGTTATGCTGCCACCACCGATCTCTTTAAGGTGGATCGGTAACCTGTTTTGGTAACGTGAATTTGCAGAAGGGACGTGTTCAGCTCGTCATAGAGCATGAAGAACAAAACTAGTAAATTATAATATTTTACTCCCAAAAGTTGGCAGTGTTTACAAAAGATATACAAGATATTACAAAATAGACAATTTACATATATGCATAAAACAGTTATTAAAATAAAAGGAATAAAGTAAGAAATTGCAAGACCTATGCCATGCGGTAACGAACCTAGATCCTGAGGGGGAATTGGCTCCCCAGAAGAGTAGTATTGGAGTGCTTGCGTCCAAGACCCAGGGTGGAAAGAAGTCAAAATGGATGCATTGGTTTTAAAAAATGAGGCAGCAAGGTAAGACACCCCCACGTTGTTTACCTCACCCAGGGGCTGTTTTTTTGTGGCTCCTCCCAGCTCCACAAAACTTAAAAAACCTTCATTTTGGGGGGTGGAGCCTGGGGATGGAGGAGTGAGGATGCCGTGCTGCTTAGCTCCCGTTCCTGGACCCATATTCAGCCTATTAATATCAGCTTGAGATATCAAAAACCGTGGACTATGAGCAATAAGAGAGCGGGGAAGCCTCAGAGACTCACCCCACAGGCTCAAACAAGCTCAGGACCTACTATCCGGAGGTTCTTCTCAGAGGATCCCCGGAGCGCCGCCGAACATATTACATCTAAGATGGAGGCGGGGGGAAGCGGCCACAACATGGAGAGGCCGCTTACTACTGGAGCCGCAAAACTACAGCGGAGGGAGACCAGAGCGATAGAGAGGCGGGCTCCAGCATCACAGGAGTGCATAAAAATGAGTGGTTCCAGTAAGACAATGGTGGTTCCAGAGGCTCAGGATCACAGAAGTGAGAGGAGGTGGGCTACACAAGGGGAATCCCCAGATAAGACCATGGGGCCGGACAGAGTCTCAGGGAGTCAGCATAGATCCCCAGATACAGTGCACATCCCCACAGAAGGAAGTGAATCAAGCCCTGCTTTCCCTGAAGTATCTAGATTGATCAGAAAAGAGATAAGATCAATGCCAGAGATAATATCTTCAGAGATAACATCGGAGGATGGTACACAGCACACTACCATGTAAATGCATGTGACCCCACATAGTGCATATAAAGTGACCCCCTCAGTACATTACTTCCAGGAGGGGCACCCTGAAGCTCAGGGAGTTCTGGCGGAGCTGGGGGACCTTAGAACCCGTATAGACTCAATACCAACTAGAAAGGACATGGAGGCATACATAGCGAGGCTGGAACATGCTTACCGCAGTGAACTGTCCACCCTAAAGAGGGAGGTGGAACAAGTAGATGAAAGGGGACAGGACCACTCTGCCTGCATACTAGCTCTGGAGACGATATGCAGATCATAACAAGCCCTACTGGATACGCAATGCTTACAAATACAAGGATTAGTGGATGCCATGGATGATAATGAAAATCGAGGCCGGAGGAACAACCTCAGAATCCGCGGGCTCCCTGAGTCGATAGAGTCAAGAGATCTTCCTAAAGTGCTTCAAACTTTATTCAATGGGATATTGGGAGATCCTCCTACTAACATAATTGAGTTAGACAGAGCACATCACGCCCTGGGCCCCAGACCTAGAGACTTAGATTGGCCAAGAGATGTAATATACAGGGTGCACCGGTACGTAATCAAAGAGGCTGTCATGAACAAAATCCGAGGGGGTGCACCATGCAGGTTCCGGGACCACGATATACTAATCCTACCAGACTTGTCCAGATTAACTCTGCAAAAGAGAAGGGCCCTGAGACCGCTCCTGGACACCCTCAGAGATCACAAATTACCATATACATGGGGCTATCCTTTTAAGCTCCAGGTGAGAGCAGCGGGACGTCTACACATCTTCAGATCCCCAGCGGATACGACAGCTTTCACATCCGCACTTGACATACCGCCAGTGATAAGAGGATGGCCAGAGTTTCCCATAAGAGTAAGCGAAAACCCCTCACAGAGAAACGGAAACTTTTTTGGGAGATGAGATAGATCTACAAGGGAGAAGACACCACCCCGTTGAGGAGACAGATGGACAGCGTTTGGATAACTTACACTTGTGGTGCGCTGACAAAGAGGAGTAGACGAAGGCGATCGACGATATCCTGAAGGATAATTACTATACCTCCCTTTTTCCTTTTTTTTTTCCTTTCTTCCCCTAAACCCCCTCCCATTAGCCCCCACTTATACCTAATTTTCCATTAGATCCCTACCCCTCCTACCCTCCCCACCTCAACCCTTCCCCTCCTATCCCTTCTATCCACTTTTCCTATCTCCCTCTCTTCCCAACCCTAACCCTCCCATCCCGCCCAATTCCCATCATTCCCCCTACCATCCTGTCTCCCGCAACCCCCCCCTTTGTCCTTTATCCCTGATTCAACCCCCCTTCCAACACCCGTTTCCCCCTATGCCCACAATCCCAATTCCTATCCACTAGATAGCCCTTCCCTCCCCTCTCTCATTTTTCTTTTTTTCTTTCTCCTCTATATTAATAGAGTAATCCAGTATACCAGCTGGCCATCTCAGGATGAATATACTCAGTTAGCCCATACGAGGCTACAGGTACGAGGTCGCCAGCCCATTAATACCCGAAAAACATGATACTAGTTCCAGGCCAAGGATTTGATTCTCATGCATCTACGATTGTATTTCTTGGCTAGATGGACCTTTACTCTCCCCTGGACACGATGTATACTGGAGATACCAATCTGACCGGGTTGATCCATACATTACATAAGTCCTTTACACCCTAATGATAATTCTTTTTGGGAATTATACCCCATACTTTATTTTATTTTCTGCCCTCCTACACTAATAGAGACATGATGAATACCGGCTCTCCTTTAGGTCCCCACAAGGACAAGGAAAAGGAGTTAAGACTATGCATATGGGTTTAGGGTGGGAGGCTCCTTGGTAGAGGGCCGACTTCCTAACGGGAACTTCCTCACGCTTGAAGCGTTTGGACCTTTCAACTCCCCCAAAATCATAATAATTGTATTGTTATACAGACGTATAACTACTTGATTTTGCATATATTTTCTTCTTGTTATACTTTATATAATCTTATAACCCTTTACTCTTTCCTTCCTCAATCTATCACCTCAGGTTTTAGTGGGGGAATACAGATATAACAGTGATTTATACGGATCAGTTCTACTTTAGATTTAATACTCTACTATCTTATATCTCTGAAACGCACTATGGCTTGGATAACACTGGGGTCCTTGAACGTCAAGGGATTTAATACACCCCAGAAAAGAAATCAAATTTTGTATGACATGCATAAATGAAAAGTTTCAATTTTAATACTACAGGAGACCCATTTCAAACAGGGACATGTCCCCCGCATTGGTGATCGAAACTACAACACCTGGTTTCATAGCCCCAACCCAGAGACACGTTCTGGAGGGGTATCTGTTGCTATCCACCAAACGCTGATCCACTCCGTCCAGGACAGTCGGGTAGACCCAGCTGGTAGGTACGTCTTTTTAAAACTTGACATCCAATCCAAAGTTTTTACAATAGCCGGCTGGTACTAGCCCAACAATAACCCGCTAACTGAATGTACTTCCCTCCTAACTAAATTGGCCGATTTTGTTGAGGGGTCAATTCTACTAGGGGGTGACTTTAATTTCACTCTTGACCCCAAATTAGACTTGTGACGGCAAAAATACTCATGAAGGAAACTAAATGCGACCAGGAAAGCCATTCAAAAACTTCACCTAGTTGATGCATGGCGAGCTATGCACCCATCCGAACGAGATTACTCGTTCTTCTCACTCGTGCATAATTCCTACAGTCGTATATACTTTTTCCTGGCAAGTCAACATATTCTGATGTGGCAGATAGATGCCTCCATTGGACAGACTCGTTGGTCGGATCATGCACCTGTATTTTGCCAATTTTCATTATCTGAAGGTTTTCCGAAACAGTGGACATGGCGTTTAAACGATAACCTACTAAACGACAGTTTTTGCTGTAATGCTATCAAGGAAGCGATATCGGAATTCCTTAAGGTGCATGAATCTGATGATCCACGAGGCTGGTTTACCAGTGGGAGGCGTTGAAATGTGTAGTCAGAGGGGTCCTAATTAAGTATAGTGCTTGCCTCAAGAGAGAAAATGCAAAAAAAGACGACCTTACTGACGAAAAAGATTTTGGAGCTAGAATGTTCTCATAAAAAAATCTCTTTCCCGAAGTGTGTTGGCTGACCTACTTGTAGCCAGAGAGGAACTGAGGGCCCTTATTGATCAAAAATACTTAAGGCTCAAAACAAGATTACATAGATTTATGTATGAACATGCAGATAAAAGTAGGAGACCACTGGCTAGAATACTTCATCCCAAGGGTACCCCCGGGTATATTCCCCAGATACGATGCTCTGGGGGAACGGAATCGCAAAATCCTGAAAAAATCCTTAAAGCCTTTCATGACTTTTATGACAAACTATACAATCTAAAAGGTCATTACGATGATTTAGACTCGCAAACTGCCCTTAATAAAACTGTAAAAGTATGTAAAAGAGACTGCATTACCCCTGCTAGATAACACCGACGTAGAGGTCTTAGAAAAAGAATTCAGTGAGGCCGAGGTTATGGAGGTTATTAAACGCTCTCCAGGAGAGAAGTGTCCTGGGCTGGATGAATTTACTCCCAAGTTTTTTAAGCAGTTTGGCCCCCAGATCGTTCCACTGTTGACCAAAGTTTTCAATGTGATATCTTCAGAGAATTCCTGGGCTCCTCAGTCTTCAGAAGCTCACATTAGTGTTATCCCTAAGCCAGGTAAAGGACCACACAGAGGTAGCCAACTACAGGCCCATATCCTTAATAAATATTGATATCAAGCTATTCTCTAAACTCCTGGCTAATAAGTTGGCTCCTCTCCTCCCTGATATCATTCATAATGATCAGGTGGGATTTGTTCAAGGTAGGGAGGCTAGGGATAACACTAACAAACTGAGAATGCTCATGACCCGGTCGAGAGCTAAATCTATACAAATGTGCTTATTATCAATAGATGCCGAGAAGGCGTTTGACCGGGTTGATTGGAGATTCATGCATGCTGCTTCGCAACAGATAGGTCTGGGGGCCAGATTTCTGGAGAGGGTGGCTTCTTTGTATAGTTGCCCCACAGCAAGGGTTAGGGCAAACCGGGCTCTATCTTCTCCCTTCCACATACGCAACGGCACACGACAGGGATGCCCATTGTCCCCGTTGCTGTATGTTATTGTCATGGAGCATCTTGCTGTTGCCATAAGACAAAACCCCAATATCTGGGGAATACAGGTGGGACAAAACACTACAAAGCTGCGCTTTTTGCAGACGATTTATTGCTTTTTGTATCGCAGCCCTGGATTGCATTTCCCTCACTAATTAAGAAATTTGAGATATTTAGCAAATACAGTAATTTCAAAGTAAATTTTGCAAAATCTGAAGCCCTTAACATCACCCTGCCTGGAGAAGAACAGAGGCACCTCGCTGAATGCTTTCCATTTAAATGGCAGAGGGACGCAATAAAATTTCTGTGGGTTAATGTCCCATCTGACCAATCTAAATGGTTCAGTCTTAACTTTATCCCCCTACTCCAAAGAACAGTCAAAGATATTAAAAACTACGAAGGGAGGAGACTGTCCTGGTTTGGGCGGATAAATGCTGTGAAAATGGATATTCTTCCTCGCTTCTTATTCCTTTTTCAGTCAGTACCGCTAGACATCCCCTCTTCTTTTTTCTCTAGACTCCAAATGACTATTTCCAGATTCATATGGAGACAAGGCAGACCAAGAATCAGTAGATCCACTCTTTATCGTCATAAAACCGACGGAGGGACGGGATAACCAAATTTTAAAAATTATTACATAGCAGCCACCTTAATGAGACTACTATATTGGCAGTATCACAATGTGTCCAAACAGCTGATTGAACTAGAACAGGAGGGTGTTCCTATCCCCTTAAAATATTTACCGTGGATCCCATCGGCTCATAGACCCGAACTAGGCCCGGAGAAAGAGTTAACATCCGTTACTTTAAAAGTATGGGACAGGGAGGTAAAGTAAGGAGTGTTGTCTAAAGGAAAGGGCCCCCTCACACCACTGTTTCACAACCCCGGATTTTACCCAGCCTTGAAAGCTTCTACTTTCTTGGGCTGGCGTAGGGATGAAGACCTGCGTATGTTCCATATTCTGAAGGGCAGAGCCCTTCCCACCTTTCAAACCATGATGGCCATAAAACCGAATATATCCTGGTTTGAACATACCCAACTAAAATCGTTTCTGTCCCTTCACTGCGATTCAGTTAAATATGAAACTGTGCCTACCCCATTTGAGAATCTGTTTATCCAAGAATCCCCGCCTGTCCATACTATCTCTATTATATATAGCGAGATCAATACTGCAGGAGACCTAAAGAATCTCAACTTTATTAAAAAATGGGAGAGGGAATTAAACTTGAACTTATCAGAAACAGAATGGAAAAAAGCTTTTATTTACACACATAAACTTTCCATGGCCTGTGCGGCTCAAGAACGAAAATATAAATTAATTTCCCGATGGTATCAATGCCCGTTGGTTATGCACTCCTTCTACCCCGCTGTCTCGGATGTTTGCTGGAGATATCAAAAAGAGAAAGGATCTATGTTGCACAAATGGTGGGAATGCGAATTGATCAAGCCCTTTTGGAAGACGATATTTGATACTTACCAGCGAATCACGGGTCTTTTAGTCGATAGAACACCCCTAATAGCACTCTTCTCAATGCTACCGGGTTCGTTTAGATCCCAAAAATCTAATATATTACGGTTCTGTCTTGTGGCGGCGAGAAACATATTACCTAGACATTAGAAAACGTCCCATCAACCTCTTATATCTGAATGGGTGCTAGAAATGAATAGAATACGCAGGATGGAGGAACTCACAGCTGAGGTCGCTGGTGAGGGGGGCAAATTTCTTCACACATAGAGCCCATGGATAATTTTTCAAGACTCCCCTGCTATAAGAGAACTAATCACCTTGGCAGGGTAATAGCATACGTACCGCTAAGAGCAGTATGTAAGGGTATATTTAAAGATCCAAAAAGGATAGAGAAAAAACACCAGATCTAGATTTACTAAAGTCATTCACCCCCACGTACCTCCCTTACTATTCCTTACCCTCCTCTTTGTCTCTATTCTTTACTTTTCTCTGTATTTACTAGTTTGTTATAGTTTATAGGTTACTATATGGAACCTATGGATGTTAGAGATTAGTTTTCTTTTGTATTTACTAAAAAGAAGGGATTGTTAGGTAAGTACACTCGTTAGATGTAAAATTTACCAATTACTCTAAAGACACACGGATAGTTCAGTCCCATTATACGAGACATTAGAAGCGAATGATCCTGTGTAATGATGCCACGCGGGCACTAGTTACACGCATTGAATAGTATCAGAAGTTCTAAAGCAAAGCTTAATCTATATGTTTCAGCACTATACCAATGTTTCAGATAAGTATATAAGAAACGTCTCGGAAGGAATTGGACCAGAGTTTATTTTTTTGTTTGAAAACAAACATTTTGTAGGACTTATGGATGAACGACATTGTTATTGCACTGATCCCACTGCTTTATAAATGCTGATATAACTTTGTAATATAATTTTGTAATATCAAAAATTATTTTTCCTTTTCAATAAAACTTATATTAAACGAAAAAAACAACTTCATTTTCCATATCTGGGTATGGGGTGGGCCCACATCCACGATATGCACCTCATGTTTACATTCATTTAATTCCAAAAATATTGATATAAAATATGACATATTTATGATGTTCAGAAAGCCAGAACTCATTTCCTAGGTTCCTGAGTGTTACATAAATATAAAAGACACATCATTAAATCCACAAAAATGTGAACATTTAAAAAATATGAATTATGTATTTGTGGTAAGAACAGGTCTGATTAAATTTGACATTAACAAAACTATCTTTTAAGACAAAGGACTTTTGGAGGGAAAGATAGAAACTTTAGCTCTGCTTCAGGTATTTATAGCTCTGCCGATCGTAAATACTGGATAGGGGAGGGGGAGAGAGAGAGAGGGATAGGAAATCTGATCTACAGAAACCCGTATTGTGGGAAAGACTTATGTCGGTCTTAGCCGACTTTCCAAACATCTTAAAATAATGAGAACGTATCATCTTTTCCTGACAAGCGCCGTTACATACACATCTCAGCTGATGAGGGCCACAGTGAGGTTTTTGTTGTTTACATGGTGAGAAAGTTTTACACCTACAGGGTGTGATGGTGTAATGTGGACTCACTGGGCCACTTGTAGAGCAGTGGTAGCTGAACTTCATAAAACCAAAGATATTTATTAAGGAAAGGTGCCTAAGAGGTAGGACCTTCTGGATCACAACACTGTACCAAATAGCAGAGCATCGGGCAAGGTGAACCCCAAACAGGGATTCCCCCGTCACAATACAAAGATGGCCTGAATGCCGCGAATCCTGGACCAGAGGGGTGACCTGTACAGACCGGACAGTAGAAATGGAGAGACTGTAGAATACTGGCTGTGTCCGCAGAGAGAATCCCAGAGGCTTCGTATAATCCTGGAAAGTCTGATCCAGCCGGTAGGGGTATCTGGACGGTTCTGGGAGGAGAAACTTGTCCAGCCTGGAGTGAGATCCATAATATCCAGAGAGATCCAGAATAAGGAACTGCCAGCTGAGTGCGACCTGGACGGAGGCAACGATCATAGAATGAAGATGTTGGTCAGGAACCTCCCTTAAGGGGAGGGTGCCTTTAATACACAGAGCATCACAGCACAGACAGCCATAATAGAGAACAGGTGCTTTGCGGTTTTATGTATGTGCAGGAGGCGGGGAGAGTCTCCTAAGAGCATTTTCAGGAGACCTGCCAAGGGGAAACAAATTCCTAACAGAGAAAGGAGCCTCATCTGGAGCCATGGACAGGGTGAGCAGTAACAGTGGAGCTGCGTGGTGGGCGCCGATCTCCCTGCACAGCGGAGACCAGACCCACAGCTTAGGGCATGACAGAAAGGGGTGGATTCTAGAGATGTCCTTCACGTGAAAGTGGCAAGAGCAGGTGAGAGATTGTATATAGGAGGTGAAGGAGAGATTGATGTCAAACATAACACCCAGACAGCGAGCCTGCTGCCTAGGCGTTATTGTGGTGCCGCACACTGAGAGGGAGATTTCAGATTTAGGGAGGTTAGTGGAGGGTGTTAGTAGAAGTTCAGTTTTGCAAAGGTTGAGTTTTAGATAGAGAATGGACATGATGTTGAAAACTGCGGTTAGACAGTCACTTGCTTTCTGTAATACAGCAGGGGTAAGGTCAGGCAAAGAAGTGTATAGTTGTGTGTCATCAGCATAAAGATGGCACTGGAAGCCAAACCTGCTAATGGTCTGTCCAATTGGGGCCATGTTCAGAGAGAAGAGAAGAGGGTCAAGGACTGAACCCTGAGGGACTTCAAAAGTGAGAGGAAGAGGAGAAGAAGTGGAGCTAGCAAATGATACACTGAAGGAGCGATCAGAAAGATAGGAAGAGAGCCAGGAGAGAGTGGTGTCCTTTATGCCGATTGAGTGCAGCATAGCGAGTAGGATATGGTGGTCAACAGTGTCAAAAGCCGCAGAGAGGTCAAGAAGAATAAGCAGAGAGAGGTCGCCATTACGTTTTGCCATCAAAAGGTCATTGACCACTTTGATGAGGGCAGTTTCTGTAGAGTATAGGGGGCAGAAACCAGACTGTAATGGATCCAGAAGAGAGAGTGAGTAGAGAGGTAACGGGTGAGGCAGGAGTAGACTAGGCACTCCAACAGTTTAGAGATGAAGAGGAGGTTGGAGATTGGTCTGTAGTTATTAGTGCAGGATGGGTCAAGAGAAGGTTTCTTTAATAATGGTGTAACGATAGAGTGTTTGAAGGAGGAGGGGAAGATGCCAGAAGAGAAGTAGAGATTGAATATTTTGGTTAGGTGAGTGGTGACCACCGGAGAGAGGTGCATGCAGTAGGACGAGAGGAAGAGAGAAGCCTTGAGACTACGTCTTCTGTGACTGGTTCAAAAGTGGAGAATGAGCCAGAGGAGATGTGGGGAGTAACATCACTTGAAAGTTGGGAGCTGATTTTCTGACGCATGTTTTCTATTTTCTCTGTGAAATAGGAAGCCAGATCATCAGTACAGAGGTCAGTGATAGGGGCCTGCACTTTTTGACTGAGGAGAGTGAAAGATGTCAAGAGTTATTTTGGGTTGTTGGATAGTGAGGAGATCAGGGTGGTGAAGTAGGTCTGTTTAGTGAGGTGAAGGGCAGAGTTATAGGCAGGGCCGGCCTTAGGCATGTGCGAGTCGTGCGGCCGCACAGGGCGCCACGCTCCAGGGGGCGCCGCAGGGAGACAGCTGTCACTGTTATTTGCTGCCCTGCTCCTGCTCCAAGGGGCTTCGCTAGATCTGCGCGGCTGCTAGTAGACATGGGGCGGCATCCGCAGGAGCGCCTGGTGGTAGGGCGGCCCCCTGCTGATGCCGCTCCCTCTTCTATAGTCCTGGCCGCCGCCGCGTTATCCCCCCTCCACCCTGCAGTGTGAGCCCACCTGTGGAGCTGCACAGGCCTGTGCTTACAGGACCTGTCATGATGTCAATGGAGGGGAGGAGTCAGGGATCACATGATCAGCATCTCCGAGTATGCAGGGCAGCTTCCACCAAGCAGGATGAAGTGAAGAAATGGATGAGGTGAGTTTGTGTGGGATCAGGAGGGATGTACAGTGTGAATGTAGCAGAGCTGTGTGTGTATGAGGTGTAAGGAGCAAAGCCGCATGTGCACAAGGTGTACAGAGCGGAGCCGAGTGTGTACAAGGTGTACGGAGCTGAGTGTGTATGAGGTGTAAGGAGCGGAGCTGCGTGTGTATGAGGTGTACATAGCAGAGTCGCGTGTGCACGAGGTGTACGGAACGGAGCCAAGTGTGTACGAGCTGTACGGAGCGGAGCCGCGTGTGTACAAGGTATACGGAGTGGAGCCGAGTGTGTACGAGGTGTACGGAGCAGAGCCGTGTGTGTACAAGGTGTACGGAGCAGAGCCGAGTGTGTACAAGGTGTACGGAGCGGAGCCGCGTGTGTACGAGGTGTACGGAGCGGAGCTGCGTGTGTACGGAGCGGAGCTGAGTGTGTATGAGGTGTACTGAGCAGAGTAACCTGTGTACGGAGCTGAGCCACATGTACGAGGTGTGCGGAGCCGTGTGTTTCCAGAGTGGAGCCGAGTGTGTACGAGGTGTATGGAGCGGAGCCAAGTGTGTACGAGGTGTACGGAGTGGAGCTGAGTGTGTACGAGGTGTACGGAGTGGAGCCGAGTGCGTACGAGGTGTGTGTACCAGTGGTAGCCCCCCGCGGATGCTGCTCCCACTCCTATAGTCCCAGTCACCTCTGCCGGCAGCATTCTTCTCCCGAGTCCCGGCCGCCGCTGTCTGCCCTCTGCAGCTCAGCACGACGGGGCACGATATTGTCATCAGTGAGTCCCACTGTGCTGAGACGTGCAGAGCTGCAGAGCAGATGCTGAGGAGACTGGAGCAGCGAGAAGAGAGGTGAGTATTTACTTATTTCTTCTTAATCAGGGAGTACACTGCATTTTACTATATGGAGGAATGTGGGGGTGTATTGTACTATATGTCATGCTTTAAGGGTGCAATATACTATACGGAGGACTGTGGAATGCGTTATACTATATGGAGGACTGTGGCGTGCATTATACTAAATGGAGGACTTTGGGTGTGCATTCTAGATAGAGAACTGTGGGGGTGCATTATTCTATATGGAGGAATGTGGGGGTGCATAATTCTATATGGAGGTCTGTGGGTGTTCAATATGTTATTTGGAGGACTATGGGGTGCAATATACTATATGTAGGACTGTGGTGGTGCATTATTCTATATTAAAGACTATGGGGGTGCATTATATTATATGGAGGACTATGGGGGTGCATAATAAATGAAGGAATTTGGGGGTGCAATATACTATGTGGAATACTATGGGGAGTGCTGTCAGGGGTCAAGTCTTGCTGGAGACTAGTCAGAAAGTCTGTTCCCTGTCGGCTTCTCCCTGCCCACTGCCTTGAGTGACCGGTCTCTCCGTATACACGCAAATGGGGTGAATTCGCCAGGGACTAGCCTTTCCTGCTACTCTCCTATCTGTCTCGGTCCCCAGAAGCTTTTGGAGTATGTTCTTATTTGAAATGCTGCATTGTTTAAGAGTCAACACCTCTATATACAGTAGATAACACAGGATCCACCATTCACAATAGGTGATGTCACAGCTCACCTCCTCCTCCTGTACAATGACTGATAACACCTCTATATACAGTAGATAACACAGGATCCCCCATTCACAATACGTGATATCACAGCTCACCTCCTCATGTACAATGACTAATAACACCTCTATATACAGTAGATAACACAGGATCCACCATTCACAATAGGTGATATCACAGCTCACCTCCTCCTGTACAATGACTGATAAACCTCTATATATAGTAGATAACACAGGATACACCATTCACAATAGGAGATATCACAGCTCACCTCCTCCTGTACAATGACAGATATCACCTCTATATACAGTAGATAACTCAGGATCCATCATTCACAATAGGTGATATCACAGATCACCTCCTCCTGTACAATGACTGATAACACCTCTATATACAGTAGATAACACAGGATCCACCATTCACAATAGGTGATATCACAGCTCACCTCCTCCTCCTGTAAGATGACAGGTAACACCTCTATATATGGGAGGGTTGGTAATGACAGGTGGGAGAGGATATAGGTCTTCGGTCCCTGATTTTTTCTGACCCTAGCATAGCAACGCCCCTCCCTGCTCTCCTTGAAGACCATGAATAGATCATGTACAAACATGTATGCTCATGTGTTCTGAGTAAGTAATGGCATGGGGGCACCATAAGGCAAATTCGCACAGGGCACCATTCAACATAAGGCCGGCCCTGGTTATAGGTTCTTAACATAAATATATGGTGGATAAAGTTTTCAGGTGTGCAATTTTATCGCACTGTGTTCTGCACTAATAGAGCATCGCTGGAGAACTTGAGTTTGCAATGTGAGCCAGGGCTGTTTTACTCTGTGTTTGGAGGTTCTGAAGTGAGGGGCGTAACTTGGTCCAGTATGCTTCTAAGCAGGGGCGTATCTAGGGGGGTGCAGCCGGACCTTTTGCACCGGGCGCCACTTAGCGGGGGCGCCAGCGGCACTTCCACTTCCGCACCAGTCTAGGGCCGCGGGGGCCACTGGGAGACTTGGTGGCAGCGGGTCCGGTGCGGGGTGACCGCAGGAGACCCCGGAAACTGCGTCACTGGCGGTGGCGCCAGTGTGTGATCGGAGGACGGAGGAGAGACGGCCAGGACGGGATGGGAGACAGCAGGGGTGAGTGACCGAGGAGCCGGGGAGGCAGCAGGGGTGACTGACCGAGGAAAGCCCCCCCGGCCCTTAACAAAGACTGCAGGGACAGCGAGCACCCCCCCCCCCCTGGTCCTCACCTACCTTGGTGGGGAGGGGCTCCAAAATAGATCTGTGCCCTGGGCGCCATCAAACCTAGTTACACCACTGCTTCTAAGAGTGTCATTGTAGTGAGTCACAGACAGATCAGGGATCAGAACAGGAGTTGGAGGAGATGGGGACAGTGATGAGTGTTGAAAGTCTGAGTATATGAGGGTTAATGGCCTTTAGAGTTCTAAATGTGTGATAGTTAGAAGTGTGCTGGGGTGGGCGAGGATTTGTGAGTGTGAAGGAAAAAATGATGTGGTCAGAGTGGGGAAGAGGTGACTTTTCTAAGGAGGAGGTTGAACAAAATTGGACAAAGACCAGGCGAAGGGTGTTACACCCTTTGTGTGTCTCAGAGGTTGAGAGCTGTGAGAGGTCAAGAGAGGTGGTTAGAGATAACAGCTGGGATGAGGATGGAGAGGTGGAGCTGTTTATGGGGATGTTAAAGTATCCCAGAAAAAAGGTTGGCAATTCTGAGGACATGAAATGTGGCAGCCATGCAGTAAAATGGTCAAGGAACCGGGGGGTGGGTGAACCTGGGGGATGGTATACAACTGCTACTCTAAGGGGGAGGGGATGGAAGAGCCTAATGGTGTGGAATGCAAAAGAAGGGAATGAGAGTGATGGAGGTGGGGGGATGACCTGGGAAATACATTGTCGGGTCAGGATTAAGCCAACTCCCCCACAATGTCTGAAAAGATATGATTCTGCATTATACGTATTATAATATTTTGAGGACAGTGGGGGCTACCTCATGTATGGACGACTATGGGATGCATTATAATACATAGATGACTATGGGTGTGCATTATAATAAATGGAAGAATATGGGGGTACCTTATAATAATTGGAGGAATCTGGTGTCGGCAGGAGGACCTTATATACCAGTATGGGGGACAAGTATATAGAATAAGGTCCATATTGCAGAAGGAATATGGGCCTTATTCTAGTATACCTGTTCCCATATGCGCACCTGGGTGGATAAAGCTGGGCAGTATGTAACATTTCAGTTAAATCTTCACATACAGAATTCTTTGGATGAGATCAAAGGGCACTAGTTATAAAGGAAAACATTTTCTGAGCACACATTAAACAGTATGTGAGCAAAGTACTCTCAAGTAATGCTTACCTTGCTTACCTCTAGTTATTTTTTTTTTAATTTATTTATTATATAGTTCTGTGAAAGAAAGTTGTTATAAGTAACAAACAATTGTGACAGTTTAAATCAGTGCACTTACAGTGATAATCGTGTTTTTTTTGCGTTGCTGCAAGTGCTGGATCTGGCAAAACCACACTTGCCGCACCTCACCGAAAGTCCCATAGAGAATGAATGGGGCTTGCCCCAAGTTGGTCGTTAGGCAGCAGATGCAGCAAAATTTGCCAGATCTGCCACAATTCAGCAAAAAACACTGATGTGAAAGTAGCCTTACAGTAGACAGGGGGTTCACAAATGTCAGAGTGCCCGTAGCCTTCAGATAGTAGTGAAGAACTCGATACACATTAGAGTAAAGTTGGCTACACCCATCAATATGAACAGGTTGCGCTGACAGTCTAATGTGTATGGGGGCTCTAACTGATGATTGTCAGGGGAGACAAGGATTCAGCATGTCTGATTACTGGCTGTAGATCCTTTTGTATTCTAAGTGATTTGCTGCAGCCAGAGATGTCTAGCAGTGGTTCTAATAGAGAATACAGGAACACTTGGCAGAATGAGTGCTCCTTTATATACAGTCATGGCCAAAAGTATTGACACCCCTGCAATTCTGTCAGATAATACTCAGTTTCTTCCTGAAAATGATTGCAATCACAAATTCTTTGGTATTATTATCTTCATTTAAGTTGTCTTCAATGAAAAAACACAAAAGAGAATGAAGCAAAAAGCAAAACATTGATCATTTCACACAAAACTCCAAAAATGGGCAAGACAAAAGTATTGGCACCCTCAGCCTAATACTTGGTTGCACAACCTTTAGCCAAAATAACTGCGATCAACCGCTTCCATCAGTGAGTTTCTTACAATGCTCTGCTGGAATTTTAGACCATTCTTCTTTGGCAAACTGCTCCAGGTCCCTGATAATTGAAGGGTGCCTTCTCCAAACTGCCATTTTTAGATCTCTCCACAGGTGTTCTATGAGATTCAGGTCTGGACTCATTGCTGGCCACCTTAGAAGTCTCCAGTGCTTTCTCTCAAACCATTTTCTAGTGCTTTTTGAAGTGTGTTTTGGTCATTGTCCTGCTGGAAGACCCATGACCTCTGAGGGAGACCAAGCTTTCTCTCACTGGGCCCTACATTATGCTGCAAAATTTATTGGTAGTCTTCAGACTTCATAATGCCATGCACATGGTCAAGCAGGCCAGTGCCAGAGGCAGCAAAGCAACCCCAAAACATCAGGGAACCTCCGCCATGTTTGACTGTAGGGACCGTGTTCTTTTCTTTGAATGCCTCTTTTTTTCTCCTGTAAATTCTGTTGATGCCTTTGCCCAAAAGGCTCTACTTTTGTCTCATCTGACCAGAGAACATTCTTCCAAAACGTTTTAGGCTTTCTCAGGTAAGTTTTGACAAACTCCAGCCTGGCTTTTTTATGTCTCGGGTAAGAAGTGGGGTCTTCCTGGGTCTCCTACCATACTGTCCCTTTTCATTCAGACGCCGACGGATAGTATGGGTTGACACTGTTGTACCCTCGGACTGCAGGGCAGCTTGAACTTGTTTGGATGTTAGTCGAGGTTCTTTATCCACCATCCGCACAATCTTGCGTTGAAATCTCTTGTCAATTTTTCTTTTACGTCCACATCTAGGGAGGTGAGCCACAGTGCCATTGGCTTTAAACTTCTTGATGACACTGCGCACGATAGACACAGGAACATTCAGGTCTTTGGAGATGGACTTGTAGCCTTGAGATTGCTCATGCTTCCTCACAATTTGGTTTCTCAAGTCCTCAGACAGTTCTTTGGTCTTCTTTCTTTTCTCCATGCTCAATGTGGTACACACAAGGACACAGGACTGCGATTGAGTCAACTTTAATCCATGTCAACTGGCTGCAAGTGTGATTTAGTTATTGCCAACACCTATTAGGTGCCACAGGTAAGTTACAGGTGCTGTTAATTACACAAATTAGAGAAACATCACATGATTTTTCTAAGGGTGCCAATACTTTTGTCCACCCCCTTTTTTATGTTTGGTGTGGAATTATATCCAATTTGGCTTTAGGACAATTCTTTTTGTGTTTTTAACATTTAAGACAAATTAAATGAAGATAATAATACCAAAGAATTTGTGATTGCAATCATTTTCAGGAAGAAACTGAGTATTTGCAGGGGTGTCAATACTTTTGGCCATGACTGTAGGAGAATCAAGGAAGGTCACTGCCGGCCAAGCAATTAGACAATTCATCTTGGATGAATTTTTTGGAGTGCTGCCTGGTTTTTGGCAAGCAGACAGCTATCTATAATGTTTTAGGAACTTTAGTAAATTGTTTGGCTGACATTCAGCTATATTTTTAGTCGAGCTCACTTTCCCTATAATGTTTTAAGGTACCGTCACACATGGCGACGGGGCTGGAGATGTCAGTGGCGACTGGTGGGAGCACGCACGTTTTTGGCGCCCCGCCAGCGTCGCCGTCCCCATTTACATGGGGCGACACCTCTAGCGCTGCACCGGCGATCTGACAGGCGGCATCGCCTCCGGGGTGTCTCAAAACCCCAGCGGCGATGCAGGACAATGGGAGCCTATGGCTCTCATCGCCTGTCAGGTCGCCGACGGCCGTTTACATGGGGCGATGTGTGCACATCGCCCCAGATCGGCCGCCTGGTTTCAGAGCACTGCTCTGAAACCAGGTGACAAGTAAATGCCGTCGCCCTCGCCCCTTTACATTAGGCGACGTAGGGGCGATGTCGCCAGGTGTAACGGGACCTTTAGGGTCAAGTCTTTTAAGTTAAAGATTACAATCCACATGTCTACATCACCAGAATCCCCTTCAATACAATAATACATCACCAGAACCCATGTCAGTCAATCACCAGAACTACCGTTGGTACATCACCAGAACTGTACATCCCCTATATTAAAGGGAACCTGTCACCCCCTTTGGGTGTTCTATACTGTGCCCACCTGTTGTAACAAGATGTAATTGGGGTTTCTGTAACCCCTCTATATGCCCAGACGTCCCCTGCATACCTCATAAATTTTATTCTCCCCTGTGCAGTATGGTAATGAGTCCTAAGAAGGTCAGGGAGGGTCTGCTCTATGTGGTCCTCTCTGCTCCCCTGTCTGGAATACCTGCCCCACTGTTTTGAAACTGCTGTACAGCCTCCATTCTCCCTCTCCACCCATTCTCCTGCCCCCACCTTCCATGCGGTGCAGCCCCCATTCCACCCTCCATTGCATGCTGTACAGCCCTATTCTCCTGCCCCCACTCTCCATGCTGTGCAGTCCCCATTCTCCCTCTCCCCCATTCCACGCTGTGCAGCTCCCATTCTCCCTCTCCCCCATTCCACACTGTGCAGCCCCCATTCTCCTGCCCCCACTCTCCATGCTGTGCACTCCCATTCTCCTGACCCTCCATTCCATGTTGCGCAGCCCTCAATCTCCTGCCCTTACTCTACATGTTGTGTAGTCCCCATTCTCCCTCTCCCCCCCATTCCATACTGTGCAGCCCCATTCTCCCTCTCCCCATACCATGCTGTACAGCCCCCATTCTCCCTCTCCCCCTCATTCCATGTTGTGCAGCCCGAACTCTTCCTCTCCCCCATTCCTTGCTGTGCAGCCCCCATTCTCCCCCCCACTCCATACTGTACAGCCCCCATTCTCCCTTTCCCCCCCATTCCATGTTGTGCAGCCCGAACTCTTCCTCTCCCCCATTCCACCCTGTGCAATCCCTATTCTCCCCCCTATTACATGCTGTGAAGCCCCTATTCTCCCCCCATTCCACACTATGTAGCCCCCATTCTCCCCCCATTCCACACTGTGCAGCCCCAATTCTCCCCCCCATTCTTCCATTCCGTACTGCAGCCCCCATTCTCCCCCCCCCATTCCACACTGTGCAGCCCCCATTATCCCCCCATTTCACACTGTGCAGCCCCCATTCCAAACTGTGTAGCCCCCATTCTCCCCCCATTCCACACTGTGCAGCCCTCATTCTTCCCCCATTCCACACTGTGCAGTCCCCATTCTCCTCCCCATAACACACTGTGCAGCCCCCATTCTCCTCCCCCATTCCACACTGTGCAGCCCCCATTCTGCCCCCATTCCACACTGCGCAGCCCCCATTCCACACTGTATAGCCCCCATTCTCCCCCCATTCACCACTGTGCAACCCCCATTATTGCTCCATTCCACACTGTACAGCCCCAATTTTCCCCCCACTCCACACTGTGCAGCTCTTATTCTCCCTCCTCCCATTCCACACTGTGCAGCCCCCATTCTCCCTCCCCCCATTCCACACTGTGCAGCCCCCATTCTCCCTCCCCCCATTCCACACTGTGCAGCACCCATTCTCCTTCCCCCCATTCCACACTGTGCAGCTCCCATTCTCTCCCCATTCCACACTGTGCAACCCTCATTCTCCCCCCCTCATTTCACACTGTGCAGCCCCCATTCTCCTCCCCCCATTCCACACTGTGCAGCCCCCATTCTCTCCCCATTCCACACTGTATAGCCCCCATTCTCCCCCCACTCCACACTGTGCAGCCCAAATTTTCCCCCCATTCCACACTGTGCAGCCCCTATTATCTTCCCCCATTCCACATTGTGCAGCCCCCATTCTCCCTCCCCCCCAGTTCACACTGCGCAGCCGGCATTCTCCTCCCCCCCCCGTTCCACACTGTGCAGCCCCCATTCTCTCCCCATTCCACACTGTGCAGCCCCCATTCTCCTCCCCCCATTCCACACTGTGCAGCCCCCATTCTCCTCCCCCCATTCCACACTGTGCAGCCCCCATTCTTCTCCCCCCATTCCACACTGTGCAGCCCCCTTTCTCCTCCCCCATTTCACACTGTGCAGCCCCCATTCTCCTTCCCCCATTCCACACTGTGCAACCCCCATTCTTTCCCCATTCCACACTGTGCAGCCCCCATTCTCCCCCATTCCACACTGTGCAGCCCCCATTCTCCCCCCATTCCACACTGTGCAGCCCCCATTCTCTCCCCATTCCACACTGTGCAGCCCCCATTCTCCTCCCCCATTTCACACTGTGCATCCCCCATTCTCCTCCCCCCATTCCACACTGTGCAGCCCCCTTTCTCCTCCCCCATTTCACACTGTGCAGCCCCCATTCTCCGTCACCCATTCCACACTGTGCAACCCCCATTCTTTTCCCATTCCACACTGTGCAGCCCCCATTTTCCCCCCATTCCACACTGTGCAGCCCCCATTCTTCGTCCCCCATTCCACACTGTGCAACCCTCATTCTTTCCCCATTCCACAATGTGCAACCCCAATTCTCCCCCATTCTACACTGTGCAGCCCCCATTCTCCCCCCATTCCACACTGTGCAACCCCTATTCTTCCTCCCCCCATCCTGCACTGTGCAGTCCCCATTCTCTTCCCCCTCTTCCACACTGTGCAGCCCCCATTCTCCGAACCATTCCACACTGTCGCACCCCATGCTCCCCTCCCATTCCACACAGCGCAGCTCCCATTCTCCCTCTGTGGCACCCCAAGGGTTAATGTGCCACAGAAACATCAACACAGGTTTACTCCCCACACAACACAACATTAGAAAGTGGGAGGAGCTTAGGTGGCACCTGCACTAGTGGGAGGAGCTAAAGTTATTTACCACAGAGCAAGAGTGACAGTTAGTTAGTTCAGTTGAGTCTGGAGCAGGAGCAGAGTCAAGTAGAAGTGGAGGTCCTGAGAGGTCTGAGGAAAGGAGACAGAGTAACAGAGGAACATCCCCGGGATAAAGAGTTACCCCAAACTTAACCCCGGAGAGGCGCTTAAGACGGATACCGGATCCGAGGCTGTGCCTGAGACAGACAGGACAGTAAACACCGGCATAGTGAAGGTCCACCATCTTCACAGCACCATAGCAAAGCAACATGGAGGAGTCAGTGACACAGAGGACTCAAGTTGCCCAGCAGATTGGTACCCGTGAGCAGAGACAGGGCCAGCAGTACAGCTACAAGCAGCAGCAGGGCCACACACAGCATTTAAGTAGGAAGGCAGGGACCCGGTCAGGGTGGGAGCAACCTGGTACAGACTCCGTAGACAATATTGTGATATACCATCTGCAAGTAAAGACTTGGAAATCAACAGAAACCGTGAGTGTGTGTGATCCTTATACTGAAGCCCCACTTGCCCTCATATACTGCAATTACCTCTACTCTCATCATCTCTACTGCTACCCCTACTCTCCTGCAGCATCAATAACTATCCTCACAGACTTTAACTACTACTACCACTGCCCCGGGGAACCCAGTTCTGCCCACAGGAACTATTCTATCCAAGCTGCTATCCCATCATCCCCGGAGGTTCTGCAGCAGCGGCGGCCCCATTACTGGCCGCATATAGTGGGTGGCGTCACGAGTGACAAATCCCCTGTAAATAACCCCCCATTTTATTGTGCGGGCCCGGGACACGGTCCGGACCAGGACCGCCATGACATCCCCCAGCAGTACACTGGTCCGGCACCGAGTACCCCGTCCCAGTGGGCTCCACAACCTGGCGTCACGAACAGGATCTACCGTGCCCGTTACCGGACATTGTGTGCCGTGATTAGTGACTGTTTTAAATCTGCCGCCATTGCTGGGCGCGCGGCAAGCTGAATTGTAACTGCGCCACAGATACTGTAAATTTCAGAATCCGCCATTGCAGAGCGCGTGACGCGCGGGAAGATAAACCGCTCACCGCTCTGACGTCATCTGAAAGGGAGGAGAATCCTTGGTGCGCAGCGGAACCTTTGTTAGACATCCGGACGGAAGCGGAAGACGGAGGGCGGATATTAACTAAGGGGGTCCAAGATGTCGCAGCCCAATGCACAAGGCGGCGACGGAACAGCCGGTGGAGCTGCAGCGCCGGACCCATCGATAGTACCCGGCGGTGCAGCGGCGCAAGGAACAGCACCAATAATGCCATTCTTGATGCCGTATACTCCAGGGGCAATGTGGCTGCCCCAATACTCCGGTGAGCCTAATACACTAACTGACTTTATGCTAAAGATAAAGGAATATTATGTGATGTACCCCCTCACTGAAGCCCAGCGTGTAGGAATGATAATGGGACAGTTAACGGGCAATGCACGGCATGAGGTTGCGTCCTGGCTGGACACAGATATGGACACTGTAGAGCATCTAGCAGCCAGACTGAAAGCAACGTTTGAATCTGCTGCTGATACCCGGGCTAAGATGAGGTTCTTTGCATGCCACCAGAAACCTAAACAGAGTGCCAGAGACTTTGCCTTGAACCTGCAGGAAGCACTCAGAGCCCTTAAGCTGGCAGAACCTGCTTTAGCCCCGGGAGCTGATAAAATGCTATTTGAACAATTCATAGAGGGCCTCCATTCCCCTTCCCACCGAGGACAGTTAAGAATGATACTGCTGCAGAACCCTGACATGACATTTACTGAGATGAAAGATAGAGCTATCCGTCTGCAGCAGCTAGAAGAGCCACGGGAGCTACCAACTGTCCTTGACACTGCAGCAGCACCTCAGCAGCCGGCAGTGCCAGCGACATCTGCCATGTCAGCAACTGCTGCTGAGATTGGAGAACTAATTTCTAATGCCGCAATCAATCAAAAGCTAGATGCCCTGACAGACACCGTGATCTCTATGGCCAAGGTCATCAAGGAACTGCGAGAGTCAAAGCCTGCACCCAAGATCGAGTTGGCGACCAGCAGAGAGGATGTCCCGTGGATGAGGTCCAGAAGATACCCAGCAGCAAGAGGACGACCCAGCGATCGCTACCAACCAGATGGACAGCCCATTTGCCGTCGTTGCCAGAAACCAGGCCATCTTGCTCGTGAGTGTCCTTTAAACGACGATTCCCTGGGCAGGCGGGCCGCTCCCCAGGAATGAACCCTCAAGGCCCCTCAGCCTGGTATGACAGATTCGTGGGAGGAAAACCAGTGATCCCTATTGTGTTGGATGGCATCCCCTTTAGTGCCTTGCTGGATACCGGGTCCCAAATAACATCCATCCCACATGTTCTTTATAAAAGGTACTGGGCTGATTCAGACATTACTAATGCGCCAGATGACTTTAACTTTGAGGTATGGGCTAGTAATGGACAGTTAATACCAAAGGTTGGGTTTAGAGAGAAGAATATGCAGGTTGGGAAGGTAGAATTGCAGAACCAGGGTGTTATAATCATTGATGTTAACCGGCGAGAACGTGAACCTGTGATGCTGATAGGAATGAATGTAATTGAGAAATGTTTTTCCGAAGTGTTAAGTGTTTTGCAGCAAATCGCCGAGACTGCTGGAACTGAACAACAGAGGCTTCTGCACAAAGAGATCAAAGCCCTGATGTTGAAGCAGCAGGTAGAAATCTCCGGAGGTGAGATCGGCAGTGTACGAGTAAGTGATCCAATACCCATTGTAATTCCTCCCAAAACTGAAATGTTGGTCTGGTGTAGAGCCGCAATAGGCATCAAGGGGCAAGACTATCAAGCCCTGGTAGAACCCGTGTACTCAGATAGCAGACCCACCATACTCACAGTGAGAGGAGTAGTTGACGTACACAGGGGAAGAGTGCCATTACGCCTATTAAACTGCGGAGAAGATTAGGTCCCATTACCTAAGTATGCTACCATGGCTAAATTGTACACGGTTGATAACAATAACATCACAGCCGCCGAGCCCTTGAACCCGTCATGTCAGGCGGATGACAATGGCTCAGAGGAGAAGCTGGAGGATTGGTGCCAAAAGTTGCATGTAGGTACCAGTTCTACACCTCCCCGTCACAAGCATGGAATATACCAGGTAGTGAAGGAATATGAACAAATATTCAGTAAACACCCGTTAGACTTTGGGCAAATCAAAGGGGTAGAGCACACTATACCCACAGGTGACCATCAGCCTATAAAAGAGAGGTATAGACCCTTACCACCAGCTCACTACCAAACCACCAAAGATATGCTCAGAGAGATGAAATCTGCAGGGGTAATAAGTGACAGTTGTAGCCCCTGGGCAGCACCTCTAGTGTTAGTTAAAAAGAAGGACGGAACCATGAGAATGTGCGTAGATTACCGGCAGATTAATCGCATCACACATAAGGACGCATACCCATTACCTAGGATTGAGGAGTCATTAGCTGCACTAAAATCTGCTAACTACTTTTCCACCCTTGATCTGACTAGTGGGTACTGGCAGGTTCCTGTGGCCGAGGCCGACAAGGAGAAGACAGCGTTTACTACACCGATGGGCCTCTGTGAGTTTAATTGTATGCCGTTCGGACTCTGCAACGCACCCGGGACCTTCCAACGTCTGATGGAGAGCTGCTTAGGACACAAGAACTTTGAAACTGTCCTTCTGTACTTAGATGACGTCATAGTCTATTCCAAGACGTATGAGCAACATCTACAAGACCTGGCAGAAGTGTTCGAAGCTTTGTCCAAATATGGCATGAAGATCAAGCCATCCAAGTGTCACCTTCTCAAACCAAAGGTACAGTACCTGGGGCACGTCGTGAGTTCAGAGGGAATAGCACCGGATCCGGATAAAGTCACAGTGATAAGGGATTGGCCAAGACCTACGAATGTGAAAGAAGTGAGGCAATTCCTGGGCCTGGTAGGCTATTATAGAAGATTTATCAGAGGATTCACGAAGCTAGCAGCTCCTCTGCAAGACATTCTAGTAGGATGATCAAAGAAGACTTCATCCTGTAATTTCCTGACACGGTGGGATGAGGAAAGAGAAGATTCCTTCAATAAGCTGAAAAGTGCACTGACGGGAGAAGAGATCCTGGCATACCCTGATTACCATCAACCCTTCATTCTATACACGGATGCCAGCAACGTTGGACTGGGAGCAGTATTATCACAGATGCAAGGAGGCAAAGAAAGAGTTATTGCCTTTGCAAGTAGGAAGCTCCGGCCTACAGAAAGAAATCCCAAGAACTACAGCTCCTTCAAGTTAGAGCTACTGGCAGTAGTTTGGGCTGTGACTGAACGTTTTAAACATTACTTGGCAGGTGCAGAATTCACCATCTACACGGATAACAATCCGTTGACTCACCTAGATACAGCGAAACTAGGAGCTCTGGAGCAGCGATGGATATCCCGGCTATCTAATTACAACTTTGTCATCAAATACAGAGCAGGTCGCAAGAACGGGAACGCAGATGCCTTGTCACGGATGCCACACCTGAAAGACGTGAAAGAGGAACCGGAAGAGTTGGAAGAGATTGAACTACCGGCCTTTCATCGTTCAAAGGTACAAGATTATCAACCAAAGAAAGCAGGAAGTAAATCTTAACCCGTTAAGACACTACGGATGGGCCGAAGCCCAAGATAATGATCCAGCCGTGAAGCTAGTGAAAGAACTGCTTACGCAACAACGCGCATACCCTGATCAGAATGCCCCAGCTGAAGCTATACAGCTATGGAAAGATAGAGGCAAGTTGTTTCTACATCAAGGGAAGCTCTGCAGAATGTATACCAATCCTAAAACGCATGAACTAGTCTGGCAGATAATCATGCCCAAGAGAGCCACTCAAATGGTCTTAGAAGCTTATCATGACGGTGCAGGTCATTTTGGATGGAAGAAGTTAGAAGCGATCCTGAGAGAAAGATTTTATTGGGTTGGCATGAGAAGATCCATTGAACTATGGTGCAGAAGATGTGCCGCATGCAACCTCAGAAGGAAAGATCCACAGAAAGCTCCGCTTCAACCAATAGTAACCAAGCAGCCACTCGAGCTAGTCGCATTAGACCACGTCAAGTTGTCGCCAAGCCGGTCAGGCTATGTCTATGCCTTAACCATTGTCGACCATTACTCACGCTTCTTAGTGGTGGTACCAGTTAAAGATCTGACAGTGAAGACGGCAGCAAAAGCATTCCAGACGCATTTCTGTAGACCACATGGTTACCCAGAACAAGTCCTTGCAGACCAAGGTCCAGCTTTTGAATCAGAACTATTCAAGGAATTCTGCAATATGTACGGTTGTAAGAAGATTCGCACAACAACGTATCATCCCCAAACAAATGGTTTATGCGAGAAAATGAATCATATTGTAATTGAACTGTTAAAGACCATACCAGAATCAGAAAGAAACCAGTGGCCAGATAAATTACCTGATTTGGTAGACTTATACAACCATGTCCCCGTGAGCTCTACAAACTGCACTCCAGCATACCTTATGCGTGCAAGACCCGGTAAATTACCAATTGATCTAGAAATGGGAATCGTAAAACCAGATACAGAAGTAGAAGAAGAATCAGATTGGGATACCCAACGTCAGAAACAGTATCAACAAGTTCAAGAATGTGTAGAGAGACATCTTCAGCAAGCAAGAGCAAGACAAGAGAAAACTTTTAACAAACATGCTCAAGCAATGCCATTACAAGAAGGTGATCAAGTTCTCAAGAGAAAGAGACGCACTGACAAACTGGATAATCAGTGGGAAACCGTCCCATACACAGTCTTACCATCTCACCTAGACAATGTTAAAACCTGTTTGATAAACAAAGATGAAGGAAAAACGTCACAAGTGGTATCTTGTGATCAGCTAAAATTGTGTCCTGAAACACTGAAGACACCTGAAATAACAGAACCCGTACAGGTCCAACCTATTAAAGAAAAAGAAGAAGTATTCCATACGGTACTAGGAGATTTCCCTAAAACATGGCCAAATTACCATGGAGCAGTTGTCGTACCAATGATTGCATTCCCTTCAATGGTGGAACCAACACCAGAACCTGTGTTACCAGAACCCATGTCACCTGAAGAAGTCCCAAGACCTGAAGAACTAGAAGAAGAACCTGTAGAGGAAGAATCAATTCCTGGTCCCAGTGAGCTTGCCAGTCCTACAGTTAGATCTTCATCTAACATAGTACCAAATACTACAAATAGGTACATGCCTACCAGCACCAATAGGCTACATGCAAGTAGTATACCCGTTTTACGCAGATCCGAGCGTAGTACCAGAGGTCAGTTACCAGCTAGGTACAGGGATTAAAAGGTCAAGTTAACTGTAAAATATAAATATGTTTGTGTAAAATAAATTGAACCCGGTAAACAAATGTACATAGTTAATGCAACGTTAAAAAGCCCAGTACCTACAGAGACTATCCTTTATGAACTTCTTGCATATTCTTCAAACTTTTTCCTTTTATTTTATTTTTATGGACCATACTACCACGGACTGGTTGTGGTATAAACTTTCTAGTATACATTCATCAGCCCGGAGGCAAAAGACTAAACCCCTGGAAGGACTGCTTTTTGAATTTTTGGACTGTTTTTGAACTTTAGTGATTTTTGTGATTCTTTACTTTTAAGTCTTTGTAAATATTACCGTATATACTCGCGTATAAGCCGAGTTTTTCAGCCCAAAAATTGGGCTGAAAAGTACCCCCCTCGGCTTATACGCGAGTCAGTGCTGTATACCGATGTATACATCGGTACATACCGATGTATACATCGGTATACAGCAGCCCCCGCATCCCCAGTAATGCAGGGCCCCCCCAGCGTCTCTCCGGTCACCTGTAAAGGAAACTATACTTATCACAGTGCCGCTGTCCGCGCCCGCTGTCCGCGCCCGCTCGCAGCTGCCGACCGCGATCCTCCATCTTGCGTCTTCTTCCTGTTTCTGTGCTCGTCGCGGGCAATGACGTCATTCCCTGCGACGAGCACAGGAAACAGGAAGAAGACGCAAGATGGAGGATCGCGGTCGGCAGCTGCGAGCGGGCGCGGACAGCGGGCGCGGACAGCGGCACTGTGATAAGTATAGTTTCCTTTACAGGTGACCGGAGAGACGCTGGGGGGGCCCTGCATTACTGGGGCTGCCTGTATACTACCGCTGGGGCTGCTATATACCTCTGGGGCCCTGTATACTACCACTGGGGCTGTATATACTACCACTGGGGCTGTATAAACCACTGGGGCTGTATATACTGCTGGGGCCCTGTATACTACCACTGGGGCTGTATTTACTACCACTGGGGCTGTATATACCTCTGGGGCCCTGTATACTACCACTGGGCTGTATATACTACCACTGGGGCTGTATATACCTCTGGGGCCCTGTATACTACCACTGGGGCTGTAGAAACCACTGGGGCTGTATATACTGCTGGGGCAATGTATACTACCACTGGGGCTGTATATACTACCACTGGGGCTGTATATACTACCACTGGGGCTGTATATACCTCTGGGGCCCTGTATACTACCACTGGGGCTGTATAAACCACTGGGGCTGTATATACTGCTGGGGCCCTGTATACTACCACTGGGGCTGTATATACTACCACTGGGGCTGTATATACTACTAGGGCTGCGTCTATACTACCACTGGGGCTGTATATACCACTGGGGCTGTATATACTACTGGGGCTGCGTGTATACTACCACTGGGGCTGCTGTATCTACCTCTGGGACTGGTGTATACCACACTGCTGGGGGCTGTATACTTGTGCTAGGGTCCACCCTCGGCTTATACACGAGTCAATAGATTTTCCCAGTTTTGGGGGCAAAAGTAGGGGGGTCGGCTTATACACGGGTCGGCTTATACACGAGTATATACGGTAATTGTATTAATTGTTTGTTCTTTATTGTTCCACAGTCCCGGAGTACTGTCTTTAACTAAGGGGGAATGTGGCACCCCAAGGGTTAATGTGCCACAGAAACATCAACACAGGTTTACTCCCCACACAACACTACATTAGAAAGTGGGAGGAGCTTAGGTGGCACCTGCACTAGTGGGAGGAGCTAAAGTTGTTTACCAGAGAGCAAGAGTGACAGTTAGTTAGTTCAGTTGAGTCTGGAGCAGGAGCAGAGTCAAGTAGAAGTGGAGGTCCTGAGAGGTCTGAGGAAAGGAGACAGAGTAACAGAGGAACATCCCCGGGATAAAGAGTTACCCCAAACTTAACCCCGGAGAGGCGCTTAAGACGGATACCGGATCCGAGGCTGTGCCTGAGACAGACAGGACAGTAAACACTGGCATAGTGAAGGTCCACCATCTTCACAGCACCATAGCAAAGCAACACGGAGGAGTCAGTGACACAGAGGACTCAAGTTGCCCAGCAGATTGGTACCCGTGAGCAGAGACAGGGCCAGCAGTACAGCTACAAGCAGCAGCAGGGCCACACACAGCGCTTTAGGAAGCCAAGGACCCGGTCAGGGTGGGAGCAACCTGGTACAGACTCCGTGGACAATATTGTGATATACCATCTGCAAGTAAAGACTTGGAAAACAACAGAAACCATGAGTGTGTGTGATCCTTATACTGAAGCCCCACTTGCCCTCTATACTGCGATTACCTCTACTCTCATCATCTCTACTGCTACCCCTACTCTCCTGCAGCATCAATAACTATCCTCACAGTCTTTAACTACTACTACCACTGCCCCGGGGAACCCAGTTCTGCCCACAGGAACTATTCTATCCAAGCTGCTATCCCATCATCCCCGGAGGTTCTGCAGCAGCGGCGGCCCCATTACTGGCCGCATATAGTGGGTGGCGTCACGAGTGACAAATCCCCTGTAAATAACCCCCCATTTTATTGTGCGGGCCCGGGACACGGTCCGGACCAGGACCGCCGTGACATCCCCCAGCAGTACACCGGTCCGGCACCGAGTACCCCGTCCCAGTGGGCTCCACACCTCTCCCCCTCATTCCACACTGTGCAGCCCTCATTCTCCCTCCCCATTTCACACTGTGCAGCCCCCATTCAGCACTGTGCTGCCCCCATTCTCCCTCTCCCCCTATTTCACACTGTGCAGCCCCCATTCTCCTCCCCCATTCCATACTGTGCAGCCCCCATTCTCCCCCCATTCCACACTGTGCAGCCCCCATTCTCTTCTCCCATTCCACACTGTGCAGCCACCATTCTCCCCCCATTCCACAATGTGCAGCCCCCATTCTCCTCCCTCCATTCCACATTGTGCAGACCCCATTCTCCTCCCCTCCATTCCACACTGTGCAGCCCCCATTCTCCCCCATTCCACACTGTGCAGCCCCCATTCCACACTGTGCAGCCCCCATTTCACACTGAGCAACCCCTATTCTCCCTCCATTCCACACTATGCAACCCCCATTCTTCCTCCATTCCACACTGTGCTGCCCCAATTTTCCCCCATTAAACACTGTGCAGCCCCCATTATCTTCCCCCATTCCACACTGTGCAGCTCCCATTCTCCCTCCCCCCCATTCCACACTGTGCAGCCCCTATTCTCCTCCCCCCATTCCACACTGTGCAGCCCCCATTCTCTCCCCATTCCACACTGTGCAGCCCCCTCCTCTTATTCCACACTGTGCAGCCCCCATTCTCCCCCCATTCCACACTGTGCAGCCCCCATTCTCTCCCCATTTCCACACTGTGCAGCCCCCATTCTCCTCCCCCATTTCACACTGTGCATCCCCCATTCTCCTCCCCCCATTCCACACTGTGCAGCCCCCTTCTCCTCCCCCATTTCACACTGTGCAGCCCCCATTCTCCGTCCCCCATTCCACAATGTTCAACCCCCATTCTCCCCCATTCTACACTGTGCAGCCCCCATTCTCCCCCCATTCACACTGTGCAACCCCTATTCTTCCTCCCCCCATCCCGCACTGTGCAGTCCCCATTCTCTTCCCCCCCTTCCACACTGTGCAGCCCCCATTCTCCCAACCATTCCACACTGTGCAGCCCCCATGCTCCCCTCCCAATCCACACAGCGCAGCTCCCATTCTCCCTCTGTGGCACCCCAAGGGTCAATGTGCTACAGAAACATCAACACAGGTTTACTCCCCACACAACACTACATTAGAAAGTGGGAGGAGCTTAGGTGGCACCTGCACTAGTGGGAGGAGCTAAAGTTGTCTACCACAGAGCAAGAGTGACAGTTAGTTAGTTCAGTTGAGTCTGGAGCAGGAGCAGAGTCAAGTAGAAGTGGAGGTCCTGAGAGGTCTGAGGAAAGGAGACAGAGTAACAGAGGAACATCCCCGGGATAAAGAGTTACCCCAAACTTAACCCCGGAGAGGCGCTTAAGACGGATACCGGATCCGAGGCTGTGCCTGAGACAGACAGGACAGTAAACACCGGCATAGTGAAGGTCCACCATCTTCACAGCACCATAGCAAAGCAACACGGAGGAGTCAGTGACACAGAGGACTCAAGTTGCCCAGCAGATTGGTACCCGTGAGCAGAGACAGGGCCAGCAGTACAGCTGCAAGCAGCAGCAGGGCCACACACAGCGTTTAAGTAGGAAGCCAAGGACCCGGTCAGGGTGGGAGCAACCTGGTACAGACTCCGTAGACAATATTGTGATATACCATCTGCAAGTAAAGACTTGGAAATCAACAGAAACCGTGAGTGTGTGTGATCCTTATACTGAAGCCCCACTTGCCCTCATATACTGCAATTACCTCTACTCTCATCATCTCTACTGCTACCCCTACTCTCCTGCAGCATCAATAACTATCCTCACAGACTTTAACTACTACTACCACTGCCCCGGGGAACCCAGTTCTGCCCACAGGAACTATTCTATCCAAGCTGCTATCCCATCATCCCCGGAGGTTCTGCAGCAGCGGCGGCCCCATTACTGGCCGCATATAGTGGGTGGCGTCACGAGTGACAAATCCCCTGTAAATAACCCCCCATTTTATTGTGCGGGCCTGGGACACGGTCCAGAGCAGGACCGCCGTGACATCCCCCAGCAGTACACCACGTCCCAGTGGGCTCCACACCTCTCCCCATCACTCCACACTGTGCAGCCCTCATTCTCCCTCCCCCATTTCACACTGTGCAGCCCCCATTCAGCACTGTGCTGCCCCCATTCTCCCTCTCCCCCTATTTCACACTGTGCAGCCCCCATTCTCCTCCCCCATTCCATACTGTGCAGCCCCCATTCTTCCCCCATTCCACACTGTGCAGCCCTTATTCTCCCCCCATTCCACACTGTGCAACCCACATTCCTCCCCCATTCCACACTGTGCAGCCCCAATTTTCCCCCATTCCACACTGTGCAGCCCCCATTCTCTTCCTCCATTCCACACTGTGCAGCCCCCATTCTCCCCCTATTCCACAATGTGCAGCCCTTATTCTCCTCCCTCCATTCCACACTGTGCAGACCCCATTCTCCTCCCCCCCATTCCACACTGTACAGCTCCCATTCTCCCCCATTCCACACTGTGCAGCCCCATTCCACACTGTGCAGCCCCCATTTCACACTGTGCAACCCCTATTCTCCCTCCATTCCACACTATGCAACCCCCATTCTTCCTCCATTCCACACTGTGCAGCCCCAATTTTCCCCCATTCAACACTGTGCAGCCCCCATTATCTTCCCCCATTCCACACCGTGCAGCTCCCATTCTCCCTCCCCCCCATTCCACACTGTGCAGCCCCTATTCTCCTCCCCCCCTTCCACACTGTGCAGCCCCCATTCTCTCCCCATTCCACACTGTGCAGCCCCCATTCTCCTCCCCCCATTCCACACTGTGCATCCCCTATTCTCCTCCCCCCATTCCACACTGTGCAGCTTTCATTCTCCTCCCCCATTTCACACTGTGCAGCCCCCATTCTCCTTCCCCCATTCCACACTGTGCAACTGTGGCGCCCTGCTCACGCAGGTACCCACAGACTTCCCTAATGCACAGCTGGGTTTCCACAGCAGGTACCTACTACATGCAACACCTTCCACCCCGGCACAGTAGGGGTAGTTACACTCACTGACTTTAGGTGAGTTCCCCTATAAATACTGCTGCTGGGGGAGGAGTTAGTTAGAGTGTGCAGGCGCTAGGAGAGCTGCGAAGACGTCCTAGTGATCGGTGCCGCGGTTAGGCCCAAACCAGTGACCCAGAGTGGCCCTACTGCCGTCCAGCAAGCCTAGGAGTGGGGACAGAAGGCAAGGAGCAGAGCCAAGGGAGTGAGGAACCGATGGAGGTTCACCCGGATCCGCACCTGTGGGATTACTTCAAGACTACAGAAAACCCCGTCACACCGTGAAGACTTCAGTAACCCAGTCCCCCTGCGTACTCAAAGAGAGGGAGCCAGGCATTGGAGTGTTATGCAGCAGTGATCAGAGAGGGTAACCCGTGGACCGTGCAGGACGAGAGGACCAGAGGAAGTAAGGAGGCCAGTCTGGCTGTACGCAGACAGGGCTTCAGTAACCGTAAAGACACTGAGGAGGTCTTATACCCACTTGCTGTGGAAGCTCACTGTGCACCTGGTCACCCGACAGTGCCCTGGATGTCTTTACCTGCTCATAATCAGGGGCGAACTGGCCTGGCGGGAGATCGGGAGATCCCCCGGGGGGCCCCGACACTTTTGGGCCACTCCCACTAAGCCCCACCCTACACCCCCCTGGGCGCTGTAAGGGGGGCCCGGACGCAAAGGGAGGGCTCATTGGTCCCCTGAGCGCCCCCACATGTCATACTAGGGGGCCCCTGACCGCTGCCCCCACACGCTATCCTGGGGGACCCCTTACTGCTGCCTCCCCCCTCACTCCATTACCGGCGGGCAGTCGCGCTGATCTCCGCCTCTGCCTGTCATGTGGTGTTACGCTTTAGCCGGTGCTGCTCTATTTCCTGTATTGCCGGCTGCAGCGTCACACTACATGACAGGCTGTGGCTGTGATCAGCGCGACTGCCTGCCGGTAATGGAGAGCGGGGGGAAAGCAGCACTAAGGGAGCGAGGCAGCGGTAAGGGGGCCCCGAGGATAGCGTGTGGGGGCAGCCATCAGGGGCCCCTTGTTACAATAGGGGACGCAAAGGGGGCCCAGGATAGGGACATGCATACATATAGGGGGCCCAGGATGGGGACATACATATAAGGGGCTCAGGATGGGGACATACATATAGGGGGCTCAGGATGGAGACACAGAGGGGGCCCAGGATGGGGACGCAGAGGGGCCCAGGATGGGTCCGCAGAGGGGGCCCAGGATTGGTCAGCAGAGAGGGCCCAGGATGGTGCGCCAGAGGGGGCCCAGGATGGGTCTGCGGAGGGGCCCAGGATGGGTCCGCGAGGGGGCCCAGGATGGAGGCCAGGAGGGGCCCCAGGATGGGTACACGGAGGGGACCCAGGATGGGTCTGCGGAGGGGGCCCCCAGGATGGGTCCGCGGAGGGGGCCCAGGATGGGGACGCGGAGAGGGCCCAGGATGGGGACGCGGAGGGGGCCCAGGATGGGGATGCGGAGGGGGCTCAGGATGGGGATGCAGAGGGGGCCCAGGATGGGAACGCAGAGGGGGCCCAGGATGGGACGCAGAGGGGCCCAGGATGGGGAGCAGGAGGGAAGCAGAGGGGCCCAGGATGGGGACGCAGAGGGGGCCCAGGATGGGTTCGCAGAGGGGGCCCAGGATGGGGGCATAGGGATCCTAGGATGGGACACAGGGATCCCAGGATGGGGATATAGGGGGCCATGTAAGTGACATGTATACCAGAAAGGACTCAGGATGGGGACATATACACCACGTTGGGAGACATATTTACCTGGATGGAGACATGTATACCAGAATGGGGACACACACACACACATATATATATATCTATATATATATATATATATATATATATATATATATATATATATATATATATGTATATATATATATATATATAAAAGAGAAAAAAGACATTGTTATGTGGGGGCACAGTGGTGACATTGTTATCTGGGAGCACAGTGGTGACATTGTTATGTGGGGGCACAGCGATGACATTGTTATGTGGGGGCACAGCGGTGACATTGTTATGTGGGGGCACAGTGGTGATATTGTTATGTGGGGGGCACAGTGGTGACATTGTTATGTGGGGGCACAGTGGTGACATTGTTGTGTGGGAGCACAGTGGTGACATTGTTATGTGGGGGAACAGTGGTGACATTGTTATGTGGGAGCACAGTGGTGACACAGTGGTGACAGTGGAGTTTGTCCAGTTTGGGAATAGATGGGGACGAGGCTGGAAATGTGAGAAGTCAGATGTGTCTCTGTTGTAATCTATCTCGATGGCTGGAGAAGTTGTCATGTAGGTCTGGGGACCTAGGATAGAGGAACATAGGGACCTAGGATGGGGGCATTATATATTAAAGGGGGCCAGGATGGGAGACATTATTACTATATGGGGGCCAGAATACAAGAACATAGGGGCCCAGGATGGAGGAACATAGGGACCTAGGACATGATTAAATAAAGGGGCATATATATTTGATTTATGGTGGCAAGTGGGGACATATTTACTGTAGGGGCCAATTAGGGGACATTACTGCTGTAATATAATTTACTGTTGAGAATACGATTTTCCATGAGGGGAACAAAAGGGAGGTCTTGTTACTGTGCAGGGCGCACTATGTCGCTTTGTTGTTTGATGTAGTGTAGAAATCTTGGAAAAAGTGTGGAATGTGATCTGGAAGTGATCAGTTATAGATAATTGTGTTATTTTCTGCAGATATGAGTTCTGGCTAGAAGATGTATTATCGGTCTGCGACAGATGAAGAACCTCACCTAGAAACATCACTGGTGAGTATGTGTATTACCTATACACGCACACTGACACTATATGCAGAGCTCCTGTGCATAATGTCAATGGTGATCATTGCATATTACCTGTACACTGACACTATATGCAGAGCTTCTGTGTATAATGTCAGTGATGATGACTGTATAACCTGTACACTATATACAGAGCTCCTGTGTATAATGTTACCAGTGATCACTGTATTATCTGTACACAGACACTATATACAGAGCTCCTATGTATAATGTCACTGGTGATCACTGTATTACCTGTATACTGACACGATATGCAGAGCTTTTTTTTACATTTTTATTATTTTAGTATTATTTGTCACTATGTGGTGGCATTATGTGCTTTTGTCATGACATGACGGTATTTGTCCCTTGTATGTGGTATTATTTGGTCACTATGTGGTGGAAATATGTGGTCTAATGGTGTGGCAGTACTTATACCTTGTATGTGGTAGCGTTTGATCACTACGTGGTGGTATTATGTGCTTTGGTCATGGTGAGGCAGTATTTGTGCCTTGTATGTAGTATTGCTTGGGCACTATGTGGTAGCAATTTGCGATCTGGTCACGGTGTGGTGGTATTTCTGCCTTTTATCTGGTAATATTGGTCTTGGTAGAGTGGATTGTGGACGGTCATTTGTTTTATCTGAAGTGGAAACTTCTTTATTTCCAATAGATATTAAATACTTGGATGTTTAACCCCTCCCTGTCCTGTGACACAGCAGCAGAGATGCAGTTACAGAGGTTCGCCAGAGAAAGCAAGTTGAGCATTTGGTGAGATTTTCACCTCAGTATTTGTAAGACAAAACCAGGAGACGGTGAGAAATGCATAAACATTACCTCTGATTGCTCCACTCCTGGTTTTGTCTTAAAAATACTGAGGAAAAATCTCACCAAATGCTCAAAGCTCCACATTCTTCTGATGGTGCGGATTCCACCAATAAATAAGTGATCCTTCCTAACCTGTGCATCACTGATAACCTGTTTTCACCAAAAAATCCCTTTAATACAAACTACAGTAATTGTACATCGCAGTAATGGTGAGCGCACAATCATGTGCAGGAGCCGCCTGTGTTTTACAGTCCACCGCTCCACTGTAATAGGTATAACGGATAACAGGTATTTGCATATA
This sequence comes from Allobates femoralis, assembly GCA_033576535.1. Taxonomy (NCBI): domain Eukaryota; kingdom Metazoa; phylum Chordata; class Amphibia; order Anura; family Aromobatidae; genus Allobates; species Allobates femoralis. The sequence goes on from JARQOC010000003.1 coordinate 426,530,996, forward strand.
GCTGAAGAATGGGTGGGCCCCTGGAGTCAATTTTCCTGGTGGGCCCCAGACACCCCAATCCGGCGCTGCTCATAATACCAGTAAAAAGGTAAAAGAGACTTTCTACAGTGTGTATGCGTCTTTCCTCTCCGCTCCCGGTGCCCTTATAGACTGCTCCATCACACCCCATCCCGACCTAAAGTTACACTCCAAGCTGCCCCTTTCACTATGCTGCCCCGGAGGACCAGCTCCACCTGTAGGGAGCTTTGCCATCTCACCCGCACTACCATCGACCTCCAGAGGACTGTGGCGGCGCTGGTGACCCATCACCAGGTACTACAGGTGGCGTCAAATGACAAACTCTAATCCCCTGTACATACACCCCTTATTGAAGTATTACCCAGGCCACGGGCTCAGGCGCTGCCACCCGTGACATCCCTGTGAAAGTACCCACCGAGCCTGATACCCGATTACCCCAGGGCCTGGGGCTCGACACAACCCCCATTCTCCCCCCATTCCACACTGTACAGCCCCCATTCTCCCCCCATTCCACACTGTGCAGCCCCCATTCTCTTCCCCCCATTCCACACTGTGCAGCCCCCATTCTTCCCCCCATTCCACACTGTGCAGCCCCCAATCTCCCCTCCCATTCCACACTGCGCAGCTCCCATTCTCCCTCTTCCCCTCATTCCACACTGTGCCGCCCCCATTCTCCCTCCATCATTCTACACTGTGCAGCCCTCATTCTCCTCCCCCCGTTCCACACTTTGCAGCCCCCATTCCACACTGTGCAGCCCCCAATCTCCCCTCCCATTCCACACTGCGCAGCTCCCATTCTCCCTCTCCCCCTCATTCCACACTGTGCCGCCCCCATTCTCCCTCCATCATTCTACACTGTGCAGCCCTCATTCTCCTCCCCCCGTTCCACACTTTACAGCCCCCATTCAACACTGTGCTGCCCACATTCTCCCTCTCCCCCTATTTCACACTGTGCAGCCCCCAATCTCTTTCCCCATTCTATACTGTGCAGCCCCCATTCTTCCCCCATTCCACACTGTGCAGCCCCAATTTTCCCTCCATTCCACACTGTGCAGCCCCCATTCTCCCCCATTCCACACAGTGCAGCCCCCATTTTCTTCCCCCATTCCACACTGTGCAGCCCCCATTCACCCTCCCCCCAATCCACACTGTGCAGCCCCCATTCTCCTCCCCCCATTCCACACTGTGCAGCTTCCATTCCATACTGTGCAGCCCTGTGCTGGGGGAGGGGAGGGAAAGTTAAAAAAATAAATAAATAAATTACCGTTATCCTGGTGCCACCCCATGCGACCTGCTTCTCCAGGCACATGCCCTCCAGCGCCTAATTGGAAATACGGCCCTGGGAGATCCACATTTTCACAATGAAAGTCAATGTCATGGTGTAGGGAATAATAAAAAGGGAATGGCAGACGAGCAGGGTGACCAGGGAAGACTAGTCTGACCCCAGTCTAGAAACCCTGAATGGCCCTGACCTGAAGATATCTCTGATGGTGAGAAGGTTCGGGCCTCTGGCCTCTCCCTAAAGCTCCTTCGCCAGCCCTGCGCTATTCCCCCCTCACCTCCCTCCACAGAACTGCGATACAACAACTCCAAAGGAAAAGACATCAGCCACACAAACACACAGGTCAGCACAGCACGGCTTCCAGGCAAAGAGTGAGACTCTTTTTAAAGAAAAAGGATAAGCTGCACAGCAATAGTCTGTTAAAGGGGTGCTACAACGTGTATGTAAAAGAATGCAGTAATTCCAAAAAAGCACATACACATGAACCTGTGAACACCACAGTATTTTTTATCAAAGTTTATTAATTAATTATCGAAAAAAACTGGTGCAATGGACATTTTAAAACCATTTAAAAACAAGATAGGTCCCATGACCCTGGTTGCATAATTCCTGTATAATCATATATAATTGTGTAAGCCGAAGCCACTTCCGTCTTCAAGGCACAAAAATGACGTCACAGACGGAAGTGGCTTGGGCACTACACCCGCTCAGGGTGGACCAACATGGTGGCAAGCGGTGGCGCTTTAGCGCACACCGCGAGCCGCTGTCAAAACAGCGAGCACACCCGCTCTTCCTACCCCTGCTCCCCTCACAGATATCCCGCTGGAGCGGGTGCGCCCATCTCTGGCCCCCTCTCGCCTGCCGCTGCTGCATTGCCCTCCCCCCGCCGCTCCATTACGCCACCCCCACCGCTCCATTACGCCCCCCCCAACGCTCAATTACGCCCCCCCACCGCTCCATTACCCCCACCGCTCCATTAGCCCTCCCCGTCCCCATCTCACCCGCACCCGGTAATGAGCGGTCATGTGACAGGCTCTTCATCCCGCCTATTACATGACCGCTCATTACTTGCAGTTTAATCACCGGCTGCGGCTGAGACTGGATGGAAGGGGGAATCCATCCTGCGCTGACCACCCACTGGCCCTCCATCCTGCGCTGACCACCCACTGGCCCTCCATCCTGCACTGACCACCCACTGGCCCTCCATCCTGCGCTGACCACCCACTGGCCCTCCATCCTGCGCTGACCACCCACTGGCCCTCCATCCTGCGCTGACTTCCCACTGGCCCTCCATCCTGCGCTGACCACCCATTGGCCCTCTATCCTGCGCTGACCACCCACTGGCCCTCCATAATGCGCTGACCACCCACTGGCCCTCCATCCTGCGCTGACCACCCACTAAGCCTCCATCCTGCACTGACCACCCACTGGCTATCCGTCCTGCGCTGACCATCCACTGGCTATCCATCCTGCCCTGACCACTGAGCCTACATCCTGCGCTGACCACTGGCCCTCCATCCTGCGCTGACCACTGAGCCTCCATCCTGCGCTGATCACTGAGCCTCCATCCTGTGCTGACCACTGAGCCTCCATCCTGCGCTGACCACTGAGCCTCCATTCTGCACTGACCACTGTGCCTCTATCCTGCGCTGACCACTGAGCCTCCATTCTGCGTTGACCACTCTGCCTCCATCCTGCGCTGACCACTCTGCCTCCATCCAGCACTGACCACTCTGCCTCCATCCGGTGCTGACCACTCCATCCTGTGATGACCACTAAGCCTCCATCCTGCGCTGACTACTCTACCTCCATCCTGTGCTGACCACTCCATCCTGTGCTGACCACCCACTGGCTATCCATCCTGCGCTGACCACCCACTGGCTATCCATCCTGCCCTGACCACTGAGCCTACATCCTGCGCTGACCACTGGCCTCCATCCTGCGCTGACCACTGAGCATCCATCCTGCGCTGACCACTGAGCCTCCATCCTGTGCTGACCACTGAGCCTCCATCCTTGCTGACCACTGAGCCTCCATCCTGCGCTGACCACTGAGCCTCTATCCTGCGCTGACCATGACCCTCCATCCTGCGCTGACCACTCGCCTCCATACTGTGCTGACCACTCCATCCTGTGATGACCACTGAGCCTCCATCCTGCGCTGACCACTCACCTCCATCCTGTGCTGACCACTCCATCCTGTGCTGACCACTGAGCTTCTATCCTGTGCTGACCACTGAGCCTCCATCCTGCGCTGACCACTGAGCCTCCATCCTGTGCTGACCACTCTGCCTCCATCCTGTGCTGACCACTCTGCCTCATCCTGTGCTGACCACTCTGCCCATCCTCTGCTGACCACTCCATCCTGTGCTGACCACTGAGCCTTCATCCTGCACTGACCACAGAGCTTCCATCCTGCGCTGACCACTGAGCCTCATCCTGCGCTGACCACTGAGCCTGCATTCTGCGCTGACCACTGAACCTCCATCCTGCACTGACCACTGAGCCTCATCCTGCGCTAACTCACTGCTCCATCTGCGCTGACCACTCTGCCTCCATCCTGTGCTGACCACTCCATCCTGTGCTGACACTGAGCCTCCATTCTGCGCTGACCACTCTGCCTCCATCCTGTGCTGACCACTGAGCCTCCATCCTGCGCTGACTGCTGAGCCTCCATCCTGCGTGACCACTCTGCTTCCATCCTGCACTGACCAGTCTGCTCCATCCTGTGCTGACCACTCTGCCTCCATCCTCTGCTGACCACTCCATCCTGTGCTGACCACTCCATTCTTGCTGACCACTCAGCTCCATCCTGTGCTGACCACTCTGCCTCCATCCTGGCTGACCACTCCATCCTGCGCTGACCACTGAGCCTCTATCCTGCGCTGACCACTGGGCTTCCATCCTGCGCTGACAACTGAGCCTCGATCCTGCGCTGACCACTGAGCCTCCATCCTGTGCTGACCACTCATCCTGTGATGACCACTGAGCCTCCATCCTGCGCTGACCACTCTACCTCCATCCTGTGCTGACCACTCCATCCTGTGCTGACCACTGAGCTTCTATCCTGTGCTGACAACTGAGCCTCCATCCTGCGCTGACCACTCTGCCTCCATCCTGTGCTGACCACTCTGCCTCCATCCTGTGCTGACCACTCTGCCTCCATCTCTACTGACCATTCCATCCTGTGCTGACCACTGAGCCTCCATCCTGCGCTGACCACAGAGCTTCCATCCTGCGCTGACCACTGAGCCTCCATCCTGCGCTGACCACTGAGCCTGCATTCTGCGCTGACCACTGAACCTCCATCCTGCACTGACCACTGAGCCTCCATCCTGCGCTAACCACTGAGCCTCCATCCTGCGCTGACCACTCTGCCTCCATTCTGTGCTGACCACTCCATCCTGTGCTGACCACTGAGCCTCCATTCTGCGCTGACCACTCTGCCTCCATCCTGTGCTGACCACTGAGCCTTCATCCTGCGCTGACAACTGAGCCTCCATCCTGCGCTGACCACTGAGCCTCCATCCTGTGCTGACCACTCTGCCTCCATCCTGTGCTGACCACTCTGCCTCCATCCTGTGCTGACCACTCTGCCTCCATCCTCTACTGACCATTCCATCCTGTGCTGACCACTGAGCCTCCATCCTGCGCTGACCACAGAGCTTCCATCCTGCGCTGACCACTGAGCCTCCATCCTGCGCTGACCACTGAGCCTGCATTCTGCGCTGACCACTGAACCTCCATCCTGCACTGACCACTGAGCCTCCATCCTGCGCTAACCACTGAGCCTCCATCCTGCGCTGACCACTCTGCCTCCATTCTGTGCTGACCACTCCATCCTGTGCTGACCACTGAGCCTCCATTCTGCGCTGACCACTCTGCCTCCATCCTGTGCTGACCACTGAGCCTTCATCCTGCGCTGACTGCTGAGCCTCCATCCTGCGCTGACCACTCTGCTTCCATCCTGCACTGACCACTCTGCCTCCATCCTGTGCTGACCACTCTGCCTCCATCCTCTGCTGACCATTCCATCCTATGCTGACCACTGAGCCTCCATCCTGTGCTGACCACTCAACCCTGTGCTGACCACTGAGCCTCCATCCTGCGCAGACCACTGAGCCTCCATCCTGCGCTGACCACTGAGCCTCCATCCTGCGCTGACTACTGAGCCTCTATCCTGCGCTGACAACTGAGCCTCCATCCTGCACTGACCACTGAGCCTACATCCTGCGCTGACCACTGAGCCTCCATCCTGCGCTGACCACTGAGCCTCCATCTTGCACTGACCACTGAGCCAACATCCTGCGCTGACGACTGAGCCTCCATCCTGCGCTGGCCTCTTTGCCTCCATCCTGCGCTGACCACTCTGCCTCCATCCTGCGCTGACCACTCTGCCTTCATCCTGCGCTGACCACTCTGCCTTCATCTTGCGCTGACCACTCTGCCCCCATCCTGCGTTGACCACTCTGCCCCATCCTCTGCTGACCACTCCATCCTGTGCTGACCACTCCATTCTATGCTGACCACTGAGCCTCCATCCTGTGCTGACCACTCTGCCTCCATCCTGTGCTGACCACTCCATCCTGCGCTGACCACTGAGCCTCTATCCTGCGCTAACCACTGGGCTTCCATCCTGCGCTGACAACTGAGCCTCCATCCTGCGCTGACCACTGAGCCTCCATCCTGTGCTGACCACTGAGCCTCCATCCTGTGCTGACCATTGAGCCTCCATCCTGCACTGACCACTCTGCCTCCATCCTGCGCTGACCAATCTGCCTCCATCCTGCACTGACCACTCTGCCTCCATCCTGTGCTGACCACTCTGCCTCCATCCTCTGCTGACCACTCCTTCCTGTGCTGACCACTGAGCCTCCATCCTGCGCTGACCACTCTGCCTCCATCCTGCGCTGACCACTCTGCCTCCATCATGCGCTGACTACTCTGCCTCCATCCTGTGATGACCACTCTTCCTCCATCCTCTGCTGACCACTCCATCCTGCGCTGACCACTCTGCCTCCATCCTGTGCTGACCACTCCATCATGTGCTGACCACTGAACCTCCATCCTGCGCTGACCACTGAGCCTCCATCCTGCGCTGACCACTGAGCCTCCATCCTGCGCTGACCACTGAGCCTCCATCCTGCGCTGACCACTGAACCTCCATCCTGCGCTGAACACTGAGCCTCCATCCTGCGCTGAACACTGAGCCTCCATTCTGCGCTGAACACTCTGCCTCCATCCTGCTCTGAAAACTCTGCCTCCATCCTGCGCTGACCACTCTGTCCCCATCCTGCGCTGACCACTGAGCCTCTACCCTGTGCTGACCACTGAGCCTCCATCCTGCGCTGACCTCTCTGCCCCCATCCTGCGCTGACCACTCTGCCCCCATCCTGCGCTGACTCCTCTGCCCCCATCCTGCGCTGACCACTGAGCCTCCATCCTGCGCTGACCACTCTGCCTCCATCCTGCACTGATCACTCTGCCTCCATCCTGTGCTGACCACTCCATCCTGTGCTGACCACTGAGCCTCCATCTTGTGCTGACCACTCTGCCTCCATCCTGCGCTGACCACTTTATCCTGTGCTGACCACTGAGCCTCCATCCTGCGCTGACCACTGAGCTTCCATCCTGCCCTGACCAATGAGCCTCCATCCTGTGCTGACCACTGAGCCTCCATCCTGTGCTGACCACTGAGCCTCAATTCTGTGCTGATCACTGAGCCTCCATCCTGCGCTGACCACTCTGCCTCCATCCTGTGCCGACCACTCTGTCTCCATCCTGTGCTGACCACTGAGCCTCCATCCTGTGCTGACCACTGAGCCTCCATCCTGTGCTGACCACTGAGCCGCCATCCTGCGCTGACCACTCTGCCTCCATCCTGCGCTGACCACTCTGCCTCCATCCTGCGCTGACCACTCTGCCTCCATCCTGTGCTGACCACTCCATCCTGTGCTGATCACTGAGCCTCCATCCTGCGCTGACCACTCTGCCTCCATCCTGCGCTGACTACTTTGCCTCCATCCTGTGCTGACCACTCTGCCTCCATCCTCTGCTGACCACTCCATCCTGCGCTGACCACTCTGCCTCCATCCTCTGCTGACCACTCCATCATGTGCTGACCACTGAGCCTCCATCCTGCACTGACCACTGAGTCTCCATCCTGCACTGACCACTGAGCCTCCATCCTGCGCTGACCACTGAGCCTACATCCTGCGCTGGCCACTCTGCCTCCATCCTGTGCTGACCACTCTGCCACCATCCTGCACTGACCACTCTGCCTCCATCCTGCGCTGACCACTCTGCCTCCATCCTGCGCTGACCACTCTGCCTCCATCCTGTGCTGACCACATCATCCTGCGCTGACCACTGAGCCTCCATCCTGCACTTACCACTGAGCTTCCATCCTGTGCTGACCACTGAGCCTCCATCCTGCGCTGACCACTGAGCCTCCATCCTGCGCTGACCACTGAACCTCCATCCTGCGCTGACCACTGAGCCTCCATCCTGCGCTGACCACTGAGCCTCCATCCTGTGCTGACCACTGAGCCTCCATCCTGTGCTGACCACTGAGCCTCCATCCTGCGCCAGCCACTCTGCCTCCATCCTGTGCTGACCACTCTGCCTCCATCCTGCACTGACCACTCTGCCTCCATCCTGCACTGACCACTCTGCCTCCATCCTGTGCTGACCACTCTGCCTCCATCCTGCGCTGTCCACTCTGCCTCCATCCTGTGCTGACCACTCTATCCTGTGCTGACCACTGAGCCTCCATCCTGCGCTGACCACTCTGCCTCCATCCTGTGCTGACCACTCTGCCTCCATTATGTGCTGACCACTGAGCCTCCATCCTGTGCTGACCACTAAGCCTCCATCCTGCGCTGACCACTCTGCCTCCATCCTGTGCTGACCACTGAGCCTCCATCCTGCAATGACCACTCTGCCTCCATCCTGCGCTGACCATTCTGTCTCCATACTGTGCTGACCACTCCATCCTGTGCTGACCACTGAGCCTCCATCCTGCGCTGACCACTCTGCCTCCATCTCTTGCTGACCACTCCATCCTGCGCTGACCACTCTGCCTCCATCCTCTGCTGACCACTCCATCATGTGCTGACCACTGAGCCTCCATCCTGCACTGACCACTGAGTCTCCATCCTGCACTGACCACTGAGCCTCCATCCTGCGCTGACCACTGAGCCTACATCCTGCGCTGGCCACTCTGCCTCCATCCTGTGCTGACCACTCTGCCACCATTCTGCACTGACCACTCTGCCTCCATCCTGCGCTGACCACTCTGCCTCCATCCTGCGCTGACCACTCTGCCTCCATCCTGTGCTGACCACATCATCCTGCGCTGACCACTGAGCCTCCATCCTGCACTTACCACTGAGCTTCCATCCTGCGCTGACCACTGAACCTCCATCCTGCGTTGACCACTCCATCCTGTGCTGACCACTGAGCCTCCATTTTGCGCTGACCACTCTGCCCCCATCCTGCGCTGACCACTCAATCCTGTGCTGACCACTGAGCCTCCATCCTGCGCTGACCACTGAGCTTCCATCCTGCGCTGACCACTGAACCTCTATCCTGCGCTGACCACTGAGCCTCTATCTGGGCTGAACACTGAGCCTCCATCCTGCATTGACCACTATGCCTCCATCCTGTGCTGACTACTCCATCCTGTGCTGATGACTGAGCCTACATCCTGCGCTGACCACTCTGCCTCAATCCTGTGCTGACCAATGATCCTCCATCCTGTGCTGACCACTGAGCCTCCATCCTGTGCTGACCACTGAGCCTCCATCCTGTGCTGACCACTCTGCCTCCATCCTGTGCTGACCACTCTGCCTCCATCCTGCGCTGACCCTCTGCCTCCATCCTGTGCTGACCACTCTGCCTCCATCCTGCGCTGACCACTCTGCCTCCATCCTCTGCTGACCACTCTGCCACCATCCTGCACTGACCACTCTGCCTCCATCCTGCGCTGACCACTCTGCCTCCATCCTGCGCTGACCACTCTGCCTCCATCCTGTGCTGACCACATCATCCTGCGCTGACCACTGAGCCTACATCCTGCGCTGGCCACTCTGCCTCCATCCTGTGCTGACCACTCTGCCACCATCCTGCACTGACCACTCTGCCTCCATCCTGTGCTGACCACTCTGCCTCCATCCTGCGCTGACCACTCTGCCTCCATCCTGTGCTGACCACATCATCCTGCGCTGACCACTGAGCCTCCATCCTGCACTTACCACTGAGCCTCCATCCTGTGCTGACCACTGAGCCTCCATCCTGCGCTGACCACTGAGCCTCCATCCTGCGCTGACCACTGAACCTCCATCCTGCGCTGACCACTGAGCCTCCATCCTGCGCTGACCACTGAGCCTCCATCCTGTGCTGACCACTGAGCCTCCATCCTGTGCTGACCACTGAGCCTCCATCCTGCGCCAGCCACTCTGCCTCCATCCTGTGCTGACCACTCTGCCTCCATCCTGCACTGACCACTCTGCCTCCATCCTGCGCTGACCACTCTGCCTCCATCCTGTGCTGACCACTCTGCCTCCATCCTGCGCTGTCCACTCTGCCTCCATCCTGTGCTGACCACTCTATCCTGTGCTGACCACTGAGCCTCCATCCTGCGCTGACCACTCTGCCTCCATCCTGTGCTGACCACTCTGCCTCCATTATGTGCTGACCACTGAGCCTCCATCCTGTGCTGACCACTAAGCCTCCATCCTGCGCTGACCACTCTGCCTCCATCCTGTGCTGACCACTGAGCCTCCATCCTGCAATGACCACTCTGCCTCCATCCTGCTCTGACCATTCTGCCTCCATCCTGTGCTGACCACTCCATCCTGTGCTGACCACTGAGCCTCCATTTTGCGCTGACCACTCTGCCCCCATCCTGCGCTGACCACTCCATCCTGTGCTGACCACTGAGCCTCCATCCTGCGCTGACCACTGAGCTTCCATCCTGCGCTGACCACTGAACCTCTATCCTGCGCTGACCACTGAGCCTCTATCTGGGCTGAACACTGAGCCTCCATCCTGCATTGACCACTATGCCTCCATCCTGTGCTGACTACTCCATCCTGTGCTGATCACTGAGCCTACATCCTGCGATGACCACTCTGCCTCAATCCTGTGCTGACCAATGATCCTCCATCCTGTGCTGACCACTGAGCCTCCATCCTGTGCTGACCAATGAGCCTCCATCCTGTGCTGACCACTCTGCCTCCATCCTGTGCTGACCACTCTGCCTCCATCCTGCGCTGACCCCTCTGCCTCCATCCTGTGCTGACCACTCTGCCTCCATCCTCTGCTGACCACTCCATCCTGCGCTGACCACTCTGCCTCCATCCTCTACTGACCACTCCATCATGTGCTGACCACTGAGCCTCCATCCTGCACTGACCACTGAGTCTCCATCCTGCACTGACCACTGAGCCTCCATCCTGCACTGACCACTGAGCCTACATCCTGCGCTGGCCACTCTGCCTCCATCCTGTGCTGACCACTCTGCCACCATCCTGCACTGACCACTCTGCCTCCATCCTGCGCTGACCACTCTGCCTCCATCCTGCGCTGACCACTCTGCCTCCATCCTGTGCTGACCACATCATCCTGCGCTGACCACTCTGCCTCCATCCTGTGCTGACCACTAAGCCTCCATCCTGTGCTGACCACTGAGCCTCCATCCTGCGCTGACCACTGAGCCTCCATCCTGTGCTGACCACTGAGCCTCCATCCTGCGCTGACCACTCTGCCTCCATCCTGTGCTGACCAGTCTGCCTCCATCCTCTGCTGACCACCTCCATCCTGTGCTGAGCACTGAGCCTCCATCCTGCGCTGACCACTCTGCCTCCATCCTAGTGCTGACTACTTTGCCTCCATCCTGTGCTGACCACTGTGCCTTTATCCTCTGCTGACCACTCCATCCTGCACTGACCACTCTGCCTCCATCCTGTGCTGACCACTCCATCCTGTGCTGACCACTGAGCCTCCATCCTGCACTGACCACTGAGCTTCCATCCTGCGCTTACCACTGAGCCTCCATCCTGCGCTGACCACTGAGCCTCCATCCTGCGCTGATCACTGAGCCTCCATCCTGCACTGACCACTCTGCCTCCATCCTGTGCTGACTACTCCATCCTGTGCTGATCACTGAGCCTACATCCTGCGCTGACCACTCTGCCTCCATCCTGTGCCGACCACTCTGTCTCGATCCTGTGCTGACCACTGAGCCTCCATCCTGTGCTAACCACTGAGCCTCCATCCTGTGCTGACCACCTGAGCCTCCATCCTGCGCTGACCACTCTGCCTCCATCCTGTGCTGACCACTGAGCCTCCATCCTGCGCTGACCACTCTGCCTCCATCCTGCGCTGACCACTCTGCTTCCATCCTGTGCTGACCACTCCTCCTGTGCCGACCACTCTGCCTCCATCCTGCGCTGACTACTTTGCCTCCATCCTGTGCTGATTACTCTGCCTCCATCCTCTGCTGACCCACTCCATCCTGCGCTGACCATCTGCCTCCATCCTCTGCTGAACACTCCATCCTGCGCTGACCACTGAGCCTCCATCCTGCACTGACCACTGAGCCTCCATCCTGCGCTGACCACTGAGCCTCCATCCTGCGCTGGCCACTCTGCCCCCATCCTGCGCTGACCACTCTGCCTCCATCCTGCGCTGACCACTCTGCCTTCATCCTGCGCTGACCACTCTGCCCCATCCTGCAATGACTACTCTGCCCTCATCCTGCACTGAGTACTCTGTCCCCATCCTGCGCTGACCACTCTGCCCCATCCTCTGCTGACCACTCCATCCTGTGCTGACCACTCTGCCTCCATCCTGTGCTGACCACTCCATCCTGCGCTGACCACTGAGCCTCCATGCTGCGCTGACCACTGAGCTTCCATCCTGTGCTGACCACTGAGCCTCCATCCTGCGCTGACCACTGAGCCTCCATCCTGTGCTGACCACTGAGCCTCCATCCTGCGCTGACCACTGAGCCTTCATCCTGCGCTGACCACTGAGCCTCCATCCTGCGCTGACCACTGAGCCTCCATCCTGTGCTGACCCACTGAGCCTTCCATCGTGCGCTGGCCACTCTGCGCCTCCATCCTGTGCTGACCACTCTGCCTCCATCCTGTGCTGACCACTCTGCCTCCATCCTGCGCTGATCACTCTGCCTCCATCCTGCGCTGACCACTCTGCCTCCATCCTGTGCTGATCACTCTATCCTGTGCTGACCACTGAGCCTCCATCCTGTGCTGACCACTCTGCCTCCATCCTGTGCTGACCACTCTGTCTCCATCCTGTGCTGACCACTGAGCCTCCATCCTGTGCTGACCACTGAGCCTCCATCCTGCGCTGACCACTGAGCCTCCATCCTGCGCTGACCACTCTGCCTCCATCCTGCGCTGACCACTCTGCCTCCATCCTGCGCTGACCACTGACCTTCATCCTGCGCTGACACACTGACCCCATCCTGCACTGACCACTCTGCCTCATCCTGCCTGACACTCGTACTCTGTCCCATCCTGCGCCTGCCTGACACTCTGCCCCATCCTCTGCTCGACATCTCCATCCTGTGCTGACCACTCTGCCCTCCATCCTCTGCTGACACACTCCATCCTGTGCTGACCACTGAGCCTCCATCCTCGCTGACCAACTGGCTCCATCCTGCGCTGACCACTCTGCCTCCATCCTGCTTGCTGCCACTCTGCCTTTATCCTCTGCTGACACTCCATCCTGTGCCTGACCACTGAGCTTCCATCCTGCGCTGACCACTGAGCCTCTATCCTGCGCTGACCACTGAGCCTCCATCCTGCGCTGATCACTGAGCCTCCATCCTGTGCTGACCACTCTGCCTCCATCCTGTGCATGAGTACTCCATTCTGTGCTGATCACTGAGCCTACCATCCTGCGCTGACCACTCTGCCTCCATCCTGTGCCGGCACACTCTGTCTCCATCCTGTGCTGACCACTGAGCCTCCATCCTGTGCTGACCACTGAGCCTCATCCTGTGCTGACCACTGAGCCTCCATCCTGCGCTGACCACCTGAGCCTCCATCCTGCCTGACCACTGAGCTCCATCCTGGCTGACCACTGAGCCTTCATCCTGTGCTGACCACTGAGCCTCCATCCTGCACTGACCACTGAGCCTCCATCCTGTGCTGACCACTGAGCCTCCATCGTGCGCATGACCACTCTGCCTCCATCCTGTGCTGACCACTCTGCCTCCATCCTGTGCTGACGCACTCTGCCTCCATCCTGATGACACTCTGCCTCCATTCTGAGCTGATCACTCTGCTCATCTGCGCTGACACTCTGCCCCACCTGTGCTGACACTTGTCTCCATCCTGTGCTGACCACTGAGCTCCATCCTGTGCTGACACTGAGCCTCCATCCTGCGCTGACCACTGAGCTCCATCTGTGCTACACTGAAGCCTCATCCTGCGTATCCCTCTGCCTCCATCCTATGACTGCCCAGTGTCTGCACACTCCATTCTCTGTCTGACCCTGATCCTATGCTGACACTAGCCTCCATCTGGCTGAACCAGCTCGGCTCCATACCTGCGCTGACTAATCTACCTCCATCCTGTGCTGACCATCTGCCTTTATCCTCTGCTGACCACTCCATCTGTGCTGACCATGAGCTTCCATCGCGCTGACCACGAGCCTTATCTGCCTGACCACTGTAGCCTCCATCCTGCGCTGATCACTGAGCTCCATCCTGTGCTGACCACTCTGCCTCCATCCTGTGCTGATACTCCATTCTGTGCTGATCACTGACCTACATCCTGCGCTGACCACTCTGCCTCCATCCTGTGCACGCCACTCTGTCTCCATCCTGTGCTGACCACTGACTCCATCCTGTGCTGACCACTGAGCCTCCATCCTGTGCTGACCACTGAGCCTCCTCCTGCGCTGACCACTGAGCCTCCATCCTGCATTGACCACTGAGCCTCCATCCTGCGCTGACCACTGAGCCTTCATCCTGTGCTGACCACTGAGCCTCCATCCTGCCTGACCACTGAGCCTCCATCCTGTGCTGACCACTGAGCCTCCATCGTGCGCAGACCACTCTGCCTCCATCCTGTGCTGACCACTCTGCCTCCATCCTGTGCTGACCACTCTGCCTCCATCCTGCGCTGACCACTCTGCCTCCATCCTGAGCTGATCACTCTGCCTCCATCCTGCGCTGACCACTCTGCCTCCATCCCGTGCTGTCCACTCTATCCTGTGCTGACCACTGAGCCTCCATCCTGCGCTGACCACTCTGCCTCCATCCTGTGCTGACCACTCTGTCTCCATCCTGTGCTGACCACTGAGCCTCCATCCTGTGCTGACCACTGAGCTTCCATCCTGTGCTACATGAGCCTCTCTGTGCTGACCATGAGCCTCCATCCTGCGCTGAGCACTCTGCCTCCATCCTGTGCTGACCAGTCTGCCTCCATCCTCTGCTGACCACTCCATCCTGTGCTGACCACTGAGCCTCCATCATGTGCTGACCACTCTGCCTCCATCCTGCGCTGACTACTCTGCCTCCATCCTGTGCTGACCACTCTGCCTTTATCCTCTGCTGACCACTCCATCCTGCACTGACCACTCTGCCTCCATCCTGTGCTGACCACTCCATCCTGTGCTGACCACTGAGCCTCCATCCTGCGCTGACCACTGAGCTTCCATCCTGCGCTGACCACTGAGCCTCCATCCTGCGCTGACCACTGAGCCTCCATCCTGCGCTGATCACTGAGCCTCCATCCTGCGCTGACCACTCTGCCTCCATCCTGTGCTGACTACTCCATCCTGTGCTGATCACTGAGCCTCCATCCTGCGCTGACCACTCTGCCTCCATCCTGTGCTGACCACTCCATCCTGTTCTGACCACTGAGCCTCCATCCTGCGCTGACCACTCTGCCTCCATCCTCTGCTAACCACTCCATCCTGTGCTGACCACTCTGCCTCCATCCTCTGTTGACCACTCCATCATGTGCTGACCACTGAGCCTCCATCCTGCACTGACCACTGAGCCTCCATCCTGCACTGAACACTGAGCCTCCATCCTGTGCTGACCACTGAGCCTCCATCCTGCGCTGACCACTGAGCCTCCATCCTGCGCTGAACACTGAGCCTCCATCTTGAGCTGACCACTGAGCCTCCATCCTGCGCTGAACACTCTGCCTCCATCCTGCGCTGAAAACTCTGCCTCCATCCTGCGCTGACCACTCTGCCCCCATCCTGCGCTGACCACTGAGCTTTCACCCTGTGCTGACCACTGAGCCTCCATCCTGCGCTGACCACTCTGCCCCCATCCTGCGCTGACCACTCTGCCCCCATCCTGCGCTGACTCCTCTGCCCCCATCCTGCGCTGACCACTCTGCTCCCATCCTGCGCTGACCACTCTGCCCCCATCCTGCGGTGATCACTCTGCCCCCATCCTGCGGTGATCACTCTGCCCCCATCCTGCGCTGACCACTCTGCCCCCATCCTGCGCTGACCACTCTGCCCCCATCCTGCACTGACCACTCTGCACCCATCCGGCACTGACCACTCTGCCCCCATCCGGCGCTGACCACTCTGCCCCCATCCGGCGCTGACCACTGAGCCTCCATCCTGTGCTGACCACTCTGCCTCCATGCTGCCCCCCCCCCGCCTCCATCCTGCCCCCCCTCCCCGCCAGCTCCATCCTGACCCCCCCGCCGGCTCTATCCTGCCCTGCTTGCTCCATCCTGCTCCCCCGCCACCATCCTGTCCCGCTCGCTCCATCCTGCCCTGCCGCCTCCATCCTGCACCCACCTCCGCCACCATCCTGCTCCTCCGGCTCCATCCTGCTCCTCCAGCTCCATCCTGCCCCGCTCGCTCCATCCTGCCACCACTCCACCCCCCGTCACCATCCTGCCCCCCTGATCCATCCTGCCCGCCTGGCAGTTAGCGGTCATGTGACCGATCAGCTGATCGGTTTCCCAGGCAACGACGTCCTAAAGGCCTGTAGGACCTAGAAGACGGAGGTGGAGCGAGCCGGCGGACAGGTGAGTATCCTCACTGAGGATTTTTTTATTTTTTGGGGGAGGAGCGGGGGGGAAGCTGAGTATTGCCCTATACCATAGTGCTGCTATACATGTACTCTAATGTATCGCCATATACTATAGTGTTGCTATACATGTGCTATAAAATTCCACCATATACTATAGTGCAATTCTACATATACTGTAATATACTGCCATATACTATAGTGCTGCTATACATGTGCTGTAATGTATCGCCATATACTATAGCGCTGCTATACATGTAATGTAATGTACCACCATATACCATAGCGCTGCTATACATGTACTGTAATGTACCGCCATATACCATAGCGCTGCTATACATGTGCTATAAAATACCATCATATTCTATAGTGTACCTGTACATATACTGTAATATATTGCCATATACTATAGTGCTGCTATACATGTGCTATACTGTACCGCCATATACCATAGCGCTGCTATATCTAATATATAAAAACCCGAAGGCTCACTTTATCCAGCACTTCCGTCACTTTGTCATCGCCAAAGTGACGTCACCACAGCGCTACACCCGTCCAGGGTGGACCAACATGCTGGCCGTAAGCGGAGCAGCCCCGCCACGCTTACGGCCGCCCCTACACTGCCTAAAACACACATCACGGGCGGAAGACGACCGGCGTTAGCTGATTGTCTCCCGCCTGCCACACACCACTTCGGGAGATGACCGGCTAATGCCGGTCGTCTCCCGGGTGCCTCGCACTCGCTCCAGCCGCTTTCACAGGTGCAGCCTCCTCCCCCTCACTTCCGGCGTCTAGGGCTGCTGACGGCTCTCAGCGGAATTTCGGCCGCACGGACCGGTCTCCGCTCCTGGACTGGACCGAGGCTCCGGGGGTCAGCCCTGTGCTGGACGCCGAGCAGGAGGCCAAGTGGCAGCCTGGAGGTAGGGAGAGAGGTGTGCAGCCTGGAGGAGGAGAGGTGTGCCGAACGGTGATGTCGCCGCTCCAGCCTCCTCTCTCCTCACCCCTCCAGCCTCCTCTCTCCTCACCCCTTCAGCCGCACCTCTCCTCACCCCTTCAGCCGCACCTCTCCTCACCCCTCCATCCGCACCTCTCCTCACCCCTCCTCACCCCTCCAGCTGCATCTCTCCTCACCCCTCCATCCGCACCTCTCCTCACCCCTCCAGTGCCACCTCTCCTCACCCCTCCAGCCTCCCGCCACATCATACTCTGCTATCCACAGAGCCACCTCTATACTTTGCTACCCACAGAGCCGCCTCTATACTCTGCTACCCACAGAGCCGCCTGTATACTCTGCTACCCACAGAGCCGCCTGTATAATCTGCTACCCACAGAGCTGCCTGTATAATCTGCTACCCTCAGAGCCCCCTGTATACTCTGCTACCCACTGACCCGCCTGTATACACACAATTCATTTCACCGCGCTCCCGATTGCATCAGGCAATTGCATCGGGCCCCTGACCACTGCACTCTGCCCTGACCACTGCACTCTGCCCCGACCACTGCACTCTGCCCCGACCACTGCACTCTGCCCCGACCACTGCACTCTGCCCCGACCATTGCACTCTGCCCCTGACCACTGCACTCTGCCCCTGACCACTGCACTCTGCCCCTGACCACTGCACTCTGCCCCTGACCACTTCACTCTGCCCCAGACTAGGAGCCACTGAGCCTCCGTATACTCTGCTAACCACTGAGCAGCTGTATAGTCTGCTAACCACTGAGCCCCCGTATACCCTGCTAACCATAGGCTAGAATACCCGACTCTTTAGAATCGGGCCGCCATCTAGTCATATATAATTGTGTATCAAGAGCTTTGGAGATGAAGCATAGAGTGCGTTCACACCATCCCTATTGCTTGGCATTAATATAATTGAACACTGTGGATGCGTATCTCATATAATTTACAATATTAAAGCACAAACCAGCAGGATTTATTTCATATCACTTAAGCCTAAAGTAGTAAGGATGGGGGGGGGGAAACACACCACAATATACTCCATACACACGTTACCCAAATAAACGGCTGCAACCAGGTGGTCCGGGGCCCCACGCGTTCCGCTGCGCTAGGCAGCTTCCTCAGGGGAATCTAGAGTGCAGGTCCAATGCACCTAGTTATATACAAAATAATAAATTAATGAAGTGCAAAACAGATGTGCTCCCAATTGCACATAGATGGTAAACACCCAGAACACGAACAGGAAGACAAGCAGATGATCATTTCCTGTGTACACTGTAGTGTTTCCATGGAAATCACAATGCCTAGCAGCCTCAATGTATCTAACCATTACACCCCTACTAAAGCAAAGATTAATCAGAATTAAGGCACAGCGTAAGCCTTATTTATTACCATGGATCACATGTATGTATAATATCTTATTTATCATTCATTACTGTTTACCTGTTTTTAATTGTGCGCGACGTCATGGCCATGCAGTATTTGTGGTTACCGCGGCAACCACAACACATGCTGCGTGAGCGCCGGAAGTAGCTAGGCGTCATCGTTTGTGCGTCGATGACGCCACCGGATATTCCCTCTGCTTAGTATCCGGTTGCTAAGCGGTGAGGACGCTTGTATTATGTTAAAGAGGACCTGTCACCAAACCAGGCATGGTGATCTAATTACAGCACTGAATGCAGCATGTCTGCTGCATCCAGGCAAGGGGTCCCCCAGCCCTTGAGCCCCCCTGTACCCCGAGATAATACACTTAGAAAACTTACATTGAGGAGCCAAATAAGAGGCGGCTTGTGGCTGGAGCCAAAGGGCAGATTCACACCCCCTGCATGTTTAATCTGCCCACCGCTGCCTCCCTGATGCCAATCATTGTCTCCCTCGTCTGCAGCATAACACAGAGCTTATTTTAGTAATGGCCGCTTAGCCCTGCCCCCTGCGGTGACGTCACCGCTTATACTCGCCCTTTTCTATGGTTAAGGGTGAGAGAAGGAAGGAGGTCAAGTTGGCTTTAAGTCACCAGGCTTCACACCACCACTGGGAAGCAGGAAAGGAACAGACAGGGGGTAGAGCACGAAAGCACACACCAAGGGTCCACCATACCACCTAGGATCTGCCTGCAGCCATCCGTTAAGCTACCTGTCCTCATACCATCAGGAGTGCTGAACTGTAATTTTGTATGCGATTGATGCAAATGACAGTAAAGTACCCGGATGAACAGTGACTTTGGACTCTGCTTATTTTTCTTTAAATAAACTTGTTTCCATCCAGGAACGCTGCCCCGAAGGTCCAGTGCTACCTGTGGAGGACTTTACTACCCTCGCCGCAATACCATCTACCTCCGGCGGACTGTGGCAGCGCTGGCGCCATCTCACCAGAAACTATAGGTGGCGTCACGACAAACTGTACATAATCCCCTGTAAATATTAACCCCTTTTTGGAAGATAGGCCCAGGACACGGGGTCAGGCATGGCCACCACTCCCCGTGACAACAGGAGCGTTAATCCTTGCAGCCTGACACCTGAGTACCCCAATGCCTGGGCGCAACATATACATATATATATATATATATATATATATATATATATACATATCTATATCTATATATATATAGATATCGATATGTAGGTGTCGAGCCCACTGGGACAGGGTACTTGGTACCAGACCGGGTTTGCTACTGGGGATGTCACGGAGGTCCTGGTCCGGACCGTGTCCCGGGCCCTGGCAAGTAAAAGGGGAATATTTACAGGACATAATAGTTTGTCATGACGCCACCCACGGCTTGTGGTCAATAATGGGACCACCGCTGCTGCAGAACCTCCGGGATGATGTTAAAGCAGCTATAGATAGAATAGTTCTCCGCGGGTAGAACTTAGTTCCCCGGAGCAGTGATGTTAAAGTCAATGGTGTAGGCTTGTAGTAGGTGCAGTTCACTTACTGTCCTGCTGCTGCAGCCTTCTTGCCTTCGGTATCCAGAGCTGACAGGCTGTGGCTCTCCAGGTGGGATCTCTCTGCAGTCCTGTTGGAAGGAATCATTCATGTGCAATCGAGAATCAGCTAAGGGAGTCAGAAGCAGGGTTCACCGTGTTTACTTTGCAGTTCTGTTGGTACAGCAGTTTAAGTACAGTTCTTACACGGGTTACAACTTTCCCCTCCGGGTTATTCTTTACTCCCTGCAGCCAGGTTGTTCCTCTCTGTGACCCCTCACTCTTTCACTGTCCTTTCCAGGCTTTATTCTCTTTCTCTCTCACTGTGTGTGTGTCTCCAGACAGTTTAGCGGTAGCTCGGACCCTGTGAGTCCTCTTGGTCGCCAATGAGCTGCCTGTCCTTTGGGGAAGGAACTCCAACCTGGAGTTGGAGCTCCCCGTCGGTCAATCTGGGGAAACCGGGTGAATGGTCGATCCCCTTCAGAGCCGACACTCTGCTTCAAGCCTAGCCTCCAATAGTCCTTTAGTACCAAGGCTCTACCAGGCTCCCTTCTAACCTTGTGACTCAGGTTCTATACAGAAGGCTACTCCGCCTGCAGTTGGTTGTCTCAGCTGTGTTTCTAGGACCCAGTGCTGCTAGTCCTCTCTTTCCTCACACTCCTGGGGTGCTGGCTCCGGATAGGCTTTCTCTCCGTGGCTACACACTAGCTCTTCGGATTTTGCGCTCCATACACCCCACTCCTCCAGGACGTGTGCTTCTGGTCTGTACTGCTCAGCCTACCTCGGCCTACTCACTCTTTCCTCCTCCCCTTCTCTATTTCTACCATCTATCACCTGACCTGCTTGCTGTCCCACCCACTGTTCTCTAAACCCACCACCCCTTGCCCGCCTACAGTCCAGGGCTCTGGGTTGGGTGCTGCCCTCTAGTGGTGTGTGGGATGTCTGTGAGGGAGTTGTGGTGCAACTGTCTTCCTATCTTACCTGGCTGCAGTTCCCTATGTGGCCTCCTGGTCGCAGGGGCACCACATAGGCATGCGGCAGATGCATTTATATATCTCATACACATATGCATTTCCTGGATTTTGAGCACGTGTGTGCGTGTGTGTACGTATATATACAGTACATATATGTCTGATATCAATGACTCATTATGTGATGTCAGATGAATGTACATTGAATGTACATTATTTTTTGGGGGGGATATGATTTCATTACTGAGTAAAAGCCTAACCCAGAGGGAGTGAGTAAAACTGCAAAAGACCTCAACCATATATTTTACACAATGGCCAGACTGTCCGACCTTAAAAAAGTCAACTACAAGAGACCAAAAGAAAAACAGACCAATGGCTGGTTTAACAGAGAATGTAAAGCCGTATGGAAGACCCTGAGAACAGCCTCAAACAAGAAACACAGAGACCCCAACTAGTGATGGGCGAATCCTAAATTACTCGGAATCGCTTGACTCTAGCGAGTCCGAGCACAGGACTCGCTACTCGTTGCGAGTCTAGCGAGTCCAATGTTAATGAATGGGGAAGCGAGTAATAGCGAGTAGTGTGAGATTTACAAATCGCAGATGTGTCTCGGAAGCTTCAGCCTGAAGCAATCCTAGTTTTGTCATTTATTTGCATTGGACATGTTTACTTTGCAACTGTAATCGCTGGGAAACTCGCACAGATAAGAGTCCTGTCTTCTCTGTGTGCTGGCTGCCAGCTCCAGGGTCCTAGAGCCTGCCTGCTGCCTGATGTAGCAGTGCTGAGATTGTTCTCAGTCTGCTCATTCCCTGTGTACAGACATGAATGTCTGTGCACAGAGATGATGTAGCAGAGCTGAGATTGTTCTCAGTCTGCTCATTCCCTGTGCATATACATCTATATCTATGCACAGGGGATGTAGCAGAGAGGACATCGCGTTTTGGACTGCGTCGGACGGAAGAGGATTTTTTTAATTAAAGATGGAGTCCCTAATGGCTTTTTTTTTTATTTCTAATAAAAAATTTTCTTTGTGTTGTGTTTTTTTTAAAACAATTTAATAGAAATTCATGGCGGTCATGTCTAATATTGGCGTGACCGCCATAAATTTCGGGCTTAGGGCCAGCTGATAATACAAAGCTGGCCCTAACCTCTTTATTACCCAGCGTGCCACCGCTACCAGGGCCGCTGGAAGAGCGGGGTTCAGCGCCAGAGGATGGCGCTTCAATGAACGCACCATCTTCTGGGGCGGCTGCGGGCTGCAATTTGCAGCGGGGGGTGCCCAGAAAGCTTGGGCATCCCTGCGCTGCGGATTCCAGCCCCCAGCTGCTTAGCTGTACCTGGCTAGACATAGAAATTGCGCGGAGCCCCACGCATTTTTTTTAAATTATTTCATGAAATTCTGAGATTCTGACTCTGACTCTGACTCTGAGACTCTGACTCTGAGACTCTGAAATTCATGAAATAATAAAAAAAAAATACGTGGGGCTCCGCGCAATTTCTATGTCTAGCCAGGTACAGCTAAGCAGCTGGGGGCTGGAATCCGCAGCGCAGGGATGCCCAAGCTTTCTGGGCACCCCCCGCTGCAAATTGCAGCCTGCAGCTGCCCCAGAAGATGGCGCGTTCATTGAAGCGCCATCCTCTGGCGCTGAACCCCGCTCTTCCAGCGGCCCTGGTGGCGGTAGCACGCTGGGTAATAAAGGGGTTAATACCAGCTTTGTTATACAAGCTGGTATTAAGCCCGAGATTCTTAATGTCAGGCCAGGTTTGACCCAGCCACTAAGAATCTCCAATAAAGGGTTAAAAAAACACAACACAGAGAAAAAATTTTATTTGAAATAAAAAAAAAGCCATTAGGGACTCCATCTTTAATTAAAAAAATCCTCTTCCGTCCAACGTAGTCCAAAACGCGATGTCCTCTCTGCTACATCCCCTGTGCATAGATAGATGTCTATGCACAGGGAATGAGCAGACTGAGAACAATCTCAGCACTGCTACATCATGTCTGTGAGCAGGCGGGCTCTAGGACCCTGGAGCTGCACAGAGAAGACAGCTGGACTCGGCTCGCAAAGAAACAGCAGTTACTTTGCGAGTTTCCCTGCTATCACTGGCACAGTAGCCGAGTCTAATGCAAACAATGGCAATCCTAGTTTTGTCAGCGTTTCTGACAAAACTAGGATTGATATTGATTTGCATTGGACTCGTGCGAGTAATCACTGGGAAACTCGCAGAGTACCGAGTCCTGCGAGTCCCTTACTACTCGCCGAGTAACGAGTCCTAGCGAGTAGATTCGCCCATCCCTAACCCCAACCACCCGGGTCTAAGGGAAGCCTATGAAAGCATACAAAGGCAGTAAAAAATCATCCTCAGGAGAAAGAAGCAGAGTTACATCTCTACCAAGCTTAACCAACTCCAAGATGCCCTCCAAGACAACTCCTTCTGGGAACTACGGAACTACATGGGCACGAAACACAAGAAAAACAACATCCATATCCAAAATGGCAACATCTGGCTCCAGTACTTCAGAGACCTCTATAAAGACATCCCAAAGGAAGAACTAAGCCCAGAACAGGAAAATATAAAGGCAAAACTAAAAGCAATGAAGGAAAATATCAAAAATTTCCAAAACCCTATTACATTACATGAAGTAGTAGAGAGAATCTCTTCCATAAGATGTAGAAAAGTTGGTGGCCTGGATGGAATCCTATCGGAAATGCTGAAGTACAACCCACCAGAAATACAGGCTGCAATGGTTCAACTGTTCAATATTGCGCTGAGTGCCAGCTACTTCGCTTGTACCTAGAACAAAGGCCTCATCACACCGATCCACAAGGGTGGGAACAGGTATGACCCAGCCAACTACAGAGGCATATGTGTCAGCAGCAACCTGGGAAAACTGTTCAACAGCATCCTGAACAAGAGGATCCTCAGTTTCCTCACTGAGCACAATGGTGTTCTAGAGGAGAAAGAGAAGATCGGATCAGCATCCTTCATTTGTCTTCAACAACTGCGCCCTTACAGGAATTTACAAATATACCTACCTGGGCATGGAGATTCACTGGTCAGGGAGTTTCAAACAAGCAATAGATACCCTGAATGACAAGATCTGCACAACCTTCTATTCCATCCGAAGGAAACTCTATCATCTGAAGGCACCAGTGAGGGTCTAGTTAAAAATCTTCAACTCTATTATCACCCTAATCCTCCTGTATGACAGCGAAGTCTGGGATCCTCACTAGAGATGAGCGATGTTCGATCGAACATGTTCGCCAATTTCAAATTGGACTTGTTTTTGGGCTATGCTTGAGTCCTTCAACGAATGCGAACGATTTGCTAAAAATTCAGTAATTCGAAGTTATGTTCGAT
The DNA here is from genome assembly GCA_033576535.1 of Allobates femoralis. Lineage (NCBI taxonomy): Eukaryota > Metazoa > Chordata > Amphibia > Anura > Aromobatidae > Allobates > Allobates femoralis. The sequence continues at coordinate 426,555,548 of JARQOC010000003.1, forward strand.
AACGGTTCGTTGACCAAAAGTGTTACAGACTCTTCACAGTAATGCTTTTGTTGAACGTTATTATGAGTTTCAGTGTCTAGGAATAGTGGGTGGGAGGAGGAAGCTGGAGAGAGGTCTGTGGTCAAATAATGCAGATCTCCATTTTTTTTCCTTCCCGTACTTACTGTGGGTGGTCCGGTCTGTAAGCCTATCAGCATGCATAGAGCAAAGTGCACTTTTTGCACACAAGAGCTTGTGTCATTGGCTGGGTATGTCACATGTCCTTGCCATATAAGAACCAGCCATTTTTCCTCTTCGCCATTTTATCAGTGTTGGAGCTCAATGTTAGACGCTGCCGCTGCTGCTGTGTGCACTAGAAAGCTAGTTAGATAGCGATTCCATTCCAAGAACAGCCCTTTTTAGAGCTTAAAAGCACTGTGTGCCAGGCAGGTCTGTTCCAGTGTTGTGCAAGTGGTTTTTTACACCATCTGGCCAAATCTAGCCAAGAAAATCCTTTTTGGCTAGTAGCAGAGTGTGACAGGCACTGGTGTAGCACTGTTGTGAAGTAAGCTACACCTCCTGTGTTTACTAGCCTTTTTTTTCTGCATTTAGCCAAGAAAATCCTTTTTGGCTAGTAGCAGTGTGTCCCAGGCACTGGTGTAGCACTGTTGTGAAGAAAGCTACACCTCCTGTGTTTACTAGCCTTTTTTTACTGCATCTAGCCAAGCAAATCCTTTTTGGCTAGTAGCAGTGTGTGCCAGGCACTGGTGTAGCACTGTTGTGAAGAAAGCTACACCTCCTGTGTTTACTAACCTTTTTTACTCCATCTAGCCAAGTAAATCCTTTTTGGCTAGTAGCAGTGTGTGCCAGGTACTGGTGTAGCACTGGTGTGAAGAAAGCTACACCTTCTGTGTTTACTAGCCTTTTTTACTGCATCTAGCCAAGCAAATCCTTTGTGGCTAGTAGCGGTGTGTGCCAGGCACTGGTGTAGCACTATTGTGAAGAAAGCTACACCTCCTGTGTTTACTAGCCTTTTTTTACTGCATCTAGCCAAGCAAATCTTTTTTGGCTAGTAGCAGTGTTAGGAAAGGTAGCTGTGGTCCTGTGTTCTGTTGAAATCTACCACCACACAGCAAAGAAAACACCCCCCTCCATGTCATCTGCACACTCCCATGTCCTCTGCACATCCCTCCATGTCCTCTGCAGACCCTCCCATGTACCTTGTATATTCAGTCCCAGCTCCTGCTAATCTTTTGATAGTTCTTCTTGCCGGGCAAAACTTGGCTCCGCCCACCCGAGTCGCGTGTGCGTGACATCATCGCAGGTCCTGTTCCACCCGGCATCAGGTCTGTATTTTCCGTAGACAGAGTGTATACCGCTCATCCTGTGCCCCTGCAGCCCTGACACCTGGAATTCCCCCACTACCCCCCCAAGAAAAAATACGCCGGTTTTGATACTTAGCCCGGTGAGGGGGAGAGAGAAAAAACTTTTTTAATATTTTTTTTTTTAAATCTTAATGTTGGTGCCGCCCCCCTCAACGTGCTGCCCTACGCACCCGCCCACAAGTACCTAATGGGTAATAAGGTCCTGGTCGTGGAATATTACAGTAAATAATAGATAGGTAGGTCAGAGACCTCTTTGGGCTTAGTGGGCCAGATAAACTCAAAGTCATGCAAGCCTTCCCATCAATGTTATGCCCCGCCACACACAGGTGGGACCACTATCAGTGTTGTGTAATATTACAGTAAATAATAGAAAGGAGGGTCAGTGACCTGTTTGGGCCTACTGAGCCAGATAAACTCAAAGCTCATGCAAGCGCTCCCATCAATAATGTGCCCCGCCACACACAGGTGGGACCACCATCAATTTCGTGGAATATTACAGTAAATAATAGGTAGGACAGTAACCTGTTTGGGCCTACTGAGCCAGATAACTCAAAGCTCATGCAAGCGCTCCCATCAATAATGTGCCCCGCCATACACAGGTGGGACCACCATCAATTTCGTGGAATATTACAGTAAATAATACGTAGGTCAGTGACCTGTTTGGGCCTACTGGGCTAGATAAACTCAAAGCTCATGCAAGCGCTCCCATCAATGATATGCACCGCCACACACAGTTGGGACCACCATCAGTTTCGTGGAGTATTACAGTAAATGATAGGTAGGTCAGAGACCTCTTTGTAGTTCAAAATGGCAAGGGGTGGTTGGTGTATACGGAGCTGTGCTGCATAGACCCAAAGATCAGACGATGTTCATCATTATAGTTTTTATTTCCGACGCGTTTCGGAGTTAGTCCCAACACCTTCCTCAGGGAATAGTAGTCCCTGAGGAAGAGTTAGGACTAACTCCGGAACGCGTCGGAAATAAAAACTATAATGATGAACATCGTTTGATCTTTGGGTCTATGCAGTGCAGGTCTGTATACACCATCCACCCCTTGCCATTTTGAACTACGTTGATCGTTGTGGTGTGGATCCTTGCAGCAGCTGTTACCTTTGTTTTAACGCTGGTTGTGTGCTACAAAACCTTCCCAGGTGAGCGACTAATTAAATTTAGTCCCCCTTTTTATCAATGATAAGACCCTATTGCACTTCTTTTTCCTTCTAGTATTGATAGTATAGAGACCTCTTTGGGCCTAGTGGGCCAGATAAACTCAAAGTTCATGCAAGCACTCCCATCAATGTTATGCCCCACCACACACAAGTGGGACCACTATCAGTATTGCGGAGTGTTACAGGAAGAACTAGTGAGGTAGGCCAGTGACCTGATTAGGTCTAATGGACAGGGGAGATTGACCAAACCATGCTTTTAAGCACCCAAAAATGGTGAATGAGAATACAGCAAATTTGTTAATCACTGGATCAATGGACAAAGAGGTTGAATATTCAGAAACAAAGGCAGGAGTATAAAGGATAGGTATATAGTTCAGAGGGCTCTACTCAAGTCAAGCAACAAAAGCAAGGAGACCCCGACAACAGTTTTCTTTTTTCTTAAAAAATTAGGCATAGCCACCACTTAATGGCATCAAGTGCCCCAGAGTTTAAATATTGAAATGTAGAGTTTAATGCTGCACATTGGAAAGTACACAACCGTTCAGTCTCCATAGGGTTGACACAGGGGAAGCAAAGTCCTCGCGGAGCCATGACTTGCTCATTTTGATAAACGTTAGTCTGTCTACGCTGTCATTGGACAGACGCATGCGCTTATCTGTCAGCACACTGCCAGCAGCGCTGAAGACACGTTAAGAGAGAACGCTGGCTGCGGGGCACGACAAAATCCCAAAGCATTCTCAGGCAATTTTTCCAGTTTTGAAGCCCAAAATTAACAAGGGTCTAGTTGCCCAGTCATGGCATCGATATTCACCTGTAGATACTCCTGTACCATCCTCTCTAAGTGTTCACTGTGTGTCAGACTTGTTCTCTCTTCTGGCATTGCAAAGGATTGTCTAAAAAATTAGTAAAACGATTCCACAAAATTGCTGTTACCAGATAAACTGTTAAGGTACCGTCACACGCCGCCATATCGCTGGCGAGATCGTTGGCAATTCCCAAATTCGGCGATGTGGAAACCACATCGCCTGTGCGTAGTGGCGTGTGACTGGGCGATTCTACGGTGAGAAATCGCTGGTGGAGCATCGCCTAATTGCCCTGCACTGTAGTGAAATCAGGTGATATCCACCAGGTGATTTCAGCGGATCGTGCCGTGTGACAGGGCGATAGCAACGTACACAGCGATCCTGAAATAAATCCCGTAGGTGTGCTTGGATGTAGTTTTTATCGCGCCTCAACTGTGGCAATCGGTGGGTGATACTGCGTTCCAATTGGCTGGCCATGTCCGAGGCGCCTTATTTGATGACCCGTGCGTTCACGCAAGGCTGACCAATGGGAACGCAGTTCCGTCCACCAATAGCAGTGATAGGGGCGTGGTGAAACCCACTCTAGCACGCCCTATCAAAACAGTATTCCCAGATGGCCGCTACGATTGTGGGGTGTGACGCGGTGATGTGTGAAGGGTCTTCTGCACGGTCTTCTGCAGGTGATTTCCGGAACGAAGGATCGCCAAAGATCGCTAAGTAAAAAAGGGCAAAGATTATGCAGAGAAAACTTGCACACCCAGAATCAAAACACAATGTTTATTGTTAGAAATTACAAAGGCAAACAACACAAAAACACGAAAGTTAAAACCACTTAAAACAAAGTAGGTCCCAGTATGCCGGTTGCAGTCATGTAAATAACAATGAAAAAGCAGATGGATGTCAGGATGGACAGAGTGAAACACCATATGGAAAAAATAAACCACCTGTTCAACAAGGTCCTTCAAGGGCATGAAGAGACCGAATTACAATGGTGTGAAAAATATAACACTATGAACATGCATCATGCATCAAGAATCATACCAAAAAATGGATGCTGCAACCTGGGTGACCGGGGACCCAACGCGTTACGCTGCAGCTAGGCAGCTTCCTCAGGGGAGTCTGATGTGCCCTGTGTTGTTACAGCCTTATATACATTTAGCAATGAGACCTAGTGGGTCCTAATGATTCATTAATCATTAATCATTAATGGCCATTGATTAATGAATCATTAGGACCCACTAGGTCTCATTGCTAAATGTATATAAGGCTGTAACAACACAGGGCACATCAGACTCCCCTGAGGAAGCTGCCTAGCTGCAGCGTAACGCGTGGGGTCCCCGGTCACCCAGGTTGCAGCATCCATTTTTTGGTATGATTCTTGATGCATGATGCATGTTCATAGTGTTATATTTTTCACACCATTGTAATTCGGTCTCTTCATGCCCTTGAAGGACCTTGTTGAACAGGTGGTTTATTTTTTCCATATGGTGTTTCACTCTGTCCATCCTGACATCCATCTGCTTTTTCATTGTTATTTACATGACTGCAACCGGCATACTGGGACCTACTTTGTTTTAAGTGGTTTTAACTTTCGTGTTTTTGTGTTGTTTGCCTTTGTAATTTCTAACAATAAACATTGTGTTTTGATTCTGGGTGTGCAAGTTTTCTCTGCATAATCTTTGCCCTTTTTTCCTTGATATACCCTTATTATGCAGTCTTGCACCCCTTGTCTATTTGAGAGCTGTGCATCACCTCTTCTCTGGTTCTAAAGATCGCTAAGTGTGACAGTTCCACAACGATCAGAGAAAAGTGCCCGAAACATGAGCGGTCATGTCAAATCGCCAGTGATATGGAAGCCATATGGCGGCGTGTGATGGTACCTTTGAGGGCCCTTTACACGCCGCGACGGCAGGCTGGATACATCCCGCTACAGGCTACAAATGTAGCTTGTAGCACCAATGTAGCCCGTCGTAGCGGCGTCTGAAGACGTGACGCTACAGCCGGCAACAGATACATCTGTTTCCTAGGTCTGCTCGAAAACTGATGGCTACATCGCCGATGGTAGCGAGCTGTATCAGCGTGTAAAGAGGCAACGGAAGGGAACTCGGGACAGCCTGCGATGTAGCTGCAATGTAGCAAAGGCGTGACCCTGGCTCCATGTTAACGCGCCCCATGTGCGATCATTGGTGGAAGCTGCTGCATGACGATTGGTAGTCGCTGCATAGGGAGGCATATTTAAGGAGCTGACGAGTCACACTACACAATCGCTCGAGCGTGCTGTATTACTCAGCCTCCTGTGATGCCTGCCCAATCAGGATGTTATTGCTTCGTCCTATCAGCGTACGGACGGCTCGTAATCCACAATTGTGGCACGCCTATGTGCTGTCCCTGCTGCACCAGGTCCGCCCATAGTAGCTGGTTATAGCGGTGTGTAAATGAGCTACAGCTGGCTACTTGAGACACCCGGCGATGTAGCTAGCTATAGATGTAGCGTGGCGTAGCGCACCTTGTGGCGGCGTGTAAAGAGGGTGCGTTGACCGTTTGTAACCGTTTGAGCGTGCTCGTGCACGTGAAGTAGCGGGATGTATCCAGCCTGCCGTCGCGGCGTGTAAAGGTACCATTACTGTTAACGTTTGAGAGATGACAACTCGACGTTCCCAGGGTTGGAAAGTTAGAACTGCGATATTCACTATGTGCTCCACTGGTGTTTTGGGAAAAGCAGATGTAAGATTGTGTAAAAGTTTCTGTTGATACTCCTGCATGCGTGCGTCCCTTTCCAGGGCAGGAATCATTTGGCCAAAATTACTCTTGTATCGGGGATCTAACAGTGCGGCAACCCAGTAGTCGGCATTACTTCGAATTCTAACAATCCGAGGATTATGTTGCAGGTAGTGCAGCAAGAAGACGCTCATGTGTCTTGCGCATCCAGGAGTCCTTGTTGTGTGGGTGGCGGCGAGGTAACATTCACGGTTCCTTCCTCTGCCCTCTCCAACCAACATCGCACAGCAGAAATGTGATCAAGATCTCCCTCATCTGCTGAGTCTTCCATGCCCATCGTCTCTTCGTCCTCCATTTCTTCCTCGGCTCCTGCACCTTCATCAACAGTTTGGCTGCTACCATGCGCCCTCGTTAATCTCTCTTCCTCACCCTCCCATGCCAGCCGCCTTGGTGCTGCTGACGGTCTGGACCTTTGAGATCTTGTTATCCCTTCCGCATACACCTCCTCCTGTACTTCTTCCCCTTCCTCTTGGCCCACCACCTGACTCCGAATACCAGTTAAAGTGTGCTCCAGCATGTAATGACCAGAATTGTCATGTTGATAATGGTATCGTCAGCGCTAAACATCTTAGTAGCCATTTCAAAACTCTGCAGAACAGTGCAGAGGTCCTTGATCTGAGACCACTCCAGCAGCGTGATTTGCCCCACCTCTGGATCGCGTTTGCCTACGCTATACGTCATAACATAGTGCACCAGCGCTCGTCACTGCTGCCACAGTTGATGGAACATGTGCAGAGTGGAATTCCATCATGTCGGCTAATCACATTTCAGTCGGTGAACCGGCAGGCCGAACGACTTCTGTAGATATGCAAGTCATTAAGCTGCGGGATGCGAATGGCGGAAGTGAGCACACAGCGACCGTGCCCTCTGCCGAAGTGCATCTAGGCTGGGATAGTGGGCTAGAAATTGCTGGACAACCAGGTTCAAGACGTGAGCCATACAAGGCACGTGTGTCACCTTGACCCGGCGAAGGGCCGCACACAGATTTGCAGTATTGTCGCACACTGCCTTCCCTGGCTGCAGTTCAGTGGAGACAACCATTGATTAAACTCTGTCTCCAGAGCTGACCATAACTCCTCAGCTGTGTGACTCACATTTCCCAGACATTTTAATGTAAACACTGCTTGATAGCATTGAACCCTGCTGCCAGCATAGTAAGGAGGTGTGCTGGATTCCTTCTGTGCAGTTTCAACGCAGGTCACATTACCAGACAGGCTTTGGGTGCAGGTGAAGGACCTAGAAGAGATGGAGGAGGCAGAAGCAGTGGAGGAACTTCTAGATACAGAGGTGTGACGCATGACCCGTGCGGATGGCAAGACTTGTACAGTAGCCCTTCTCCTGCTGTCACCATAGTCGCCCAGTGTCTAGTCAGCGACATGCAACGCCCTTGTCTATGCTTACTCGTCCAAGTGTCTGTGGTGAAATGAACCCTGTCACACACAGAGTTTCTCAAGGAAGTGATGATGTTGTGTGCAAGATGCTGGTGTAGAGCAGGCACAGCTTTATTCAAGAAGTAGTGGCTACTGAGCATCTGGTACTGGGGCACTGCGACGGTCATAAGGTCTCGAAAATCCTTTGTATCCACCAGCCGGAATGGCAGCATTTCCATAGCCAACAGCTTGCAGATGGTGAAATTCAACCTCTTAGCTTTGGCATGGGTAGGAGGAAATAGTATTTTACTTGTCCACATCTGAGGGAACGAGGGCTGGCTGCTACGCTGAGACAGGGTTGAGTAGGGTGTCCCCGGAAACTGCTGGTGTGTGAGGGAGATGCAGGCGGACTTATTATGTCGCATTCATAAAAAGGTGGTGCTTTCGATGTCTGACAGCGCTCAACACCACCAGGTGGTTCCACTTCCAAAACACCTGATGACCTGTCAATCACACAGGCTGTTGCGGGCAAAGAGGTGGAAGTTCTGTGGCCTAAAACCTGTCTGACAGCTTTCTCCACAGTCACAGAGGAAGAAGAAGCCTCAGATGCACTTGATGGGGCAGACGGTGGTTGGCCAGGCCCGCTAGAGTGCATTGTAGCACAGTGAGCTTCCCACTGTGACTTATGCTTCATGTCCATGTGACGGTTCATGCATGAAGTTAATAATAATAATAATAATAATAAAAAAGCTTTATTTATATAGCGCCAACATATTCCGCAGCGCTTTACAATGTGGGGTTAGAGTACAGAAAATATAATACAGTAAGTAATTACAGTAGAGAACAAATACAGTACAATAATTGGATACAAAACAATAGGCATAGAATCAATGTAAAAAAGAAAATACAATAAATAAAGCAAGAAATGAAGGTGACCCTGCTCTAAAGAGCTTACAATCTACAACGGGATAGGGGTTGCACAAGGTACAGGGGCTTATTGCACTGATGGTCCAGGCATCTTGAGGAAATGGGGCATAGAACTAAGCTTACATGAATGGTCATTATACAATCTGTGTAGACCTTTTTTGGTTTGGTGGAGTTTATAGAAGAGTAATGTCCAGAGGGATAGCCCATTCACTGTCTACAGTACAGAGGACTTCTATTAGGGAGTATGATAGGCCGCCTTAAAAAGATGCGTTTTTAGGGATCGTCTGAAGCCATGCAAGTTGTGGATAGTCCTGATTTCTTGGGGTAAAGCATTCCAGAGGTTTGGTGCAGCTCTGGAGAAGTCTTGGAGCCGGGAGTGGGAGGATCGGATTAGTACAGATGTCAGTCCAAGGTCATTTGAGGAACGTAGAGAACGGGTGGGGTGATAGACAGAGATGAGGGAGGAGATGTAGGCGGGTGCTGCACTGTGAAGAGCTTTGTGGGTGAGAAGAAGCAATTTGAATTTGATCCTGTAGTATACGGGCAGCCAGTGCAATGACTAGCACAGAGCAGAGGCCTCTGAGTAACGATTGGCCAGATGGGTGATCCTGGCTGCTGCATTAAGGATGGACTGGAGAGGATAAACTCTGGTGAGGGGGAGGCCGCTTAATAGAGAATTGCAATAGTCAAGGAGGTGTGAGGTAGCAAGGGGAATGGTGGTAGAGGGACGCTATGTTTCCCCAAGGATGGTGAGCTACTGCATGTATGGGACAGGAGATGCTTACATGAGCATAGGTGA